>JASAND010020596.1:0-42668 GCA_030248195.1 Trissonchulus latispiculum
GCCCCAAGCTCTAATCAGAACCTTAAATTAAACGGAACAAAATTTCATCCAGCTAAAATGAGTAAAACGGATAAAATTGAATCTCATTCATTAGTCTAATGCATCAAGCCTAACCTCACTCTAACCCCACACTAAAAGTCTGACCAAAAAATGTAGGGAGCGAAATTGTTTTGTTTATACTGAATTACCGGTACATTTTTGCTGCAGCAATTTTCTGAACCGTCATGGCATGAACTTTCTTTTGGTTGAAAAAAGTTTTTAAAAAATTAAAATTCATCAAAAGAAACCGATTTTTTAAGTTTTGAAAGATCGGTAGAAGTCAGGAACTAGACGTTCGGTGGAAAATTAGCCCATGTCTCAAACATTTTGAATCCCGAATATCAGCTCATTTCGTCAAGAATTGCGATAGCTATTCAATTTTTTCAATTTTCAAACACCTTTGATCTTTGCCGCTTTTCCAAATTTGACTGGCTACTACTCGCGACTCACTCAATGCAAAAATTTTTTAATTGGATTTTCAGGACCGCTTACGTGTTAGCTTTCATGTGATATATGTGGTTTTTCAAAATTTGAAAATCGATTTTTTCGAAAAATACCACTTTTTGACCCAAAACTTCGGCATAGCATTTCTGGCAAAAGTGAGTAGAAATAATATAATCATAAAATTCAAGCTGAGTTGAATCCAACGATATAAAGCTTTTGTTGCTACGAATTATATTGCGCCAGCAATGAATTTTTAAACAATATCCCTTATTTCAGCTGGTTTTTGGCTAGTTTACACTATTTGCAGCAAAATCAATGCACAATATAGCACAACTTGTCAGAAATCAGCTGAAATAGGAAATTGTTTAAAAATTCGTTGCTGGGGCAGTTTAAGCCGTAGCCACGAAAATATTGTTGGATTCAGCTCAGGTTAAACTTTATGATATAATGTTAGTTTTTTACCCACTTTTGCTGGATTCGTGTCAGAAATTTTGGGTCAAAAAGTGGTATTTTTCGAAAAAATCTATTTTTCCAAAAAATTTTGAAAAAACCACATATATTGGCTTATACGTAAGCGGTCTGAAAAAATCCAATTAAACATTTTTGCATTGAGTAGTCATAGTATCTGTTAAAGTTGGAAAAGCAGCAAGATCAAGGTTTTTCTGAAATCAGAAGAGCCGAAATAACTATCGCAATTCTTGACGAAATGAGCTAGATATTCGGATTCAAAATATGTTTGGGACATGGGCTAATTTTTCACCGAACGGCTAGTTCCTGCCTTCTACTGATCTTTCAAAACTCAAAAAATCGGCTTCTTTTGATGAGATTTTAATTTTTTTAAAAAAAAAAAAAGCAGAAAGAATATCATGCATGGCGGTTCAGAAAATATATACATTGCTGCAGCAAAAATGTACCGGTAATTCAGCATAAACAAAACAATTTCGCTCCCTACATTTTTTGGTCAGACTTTAATTAAACAGCAATTAACATAACCCTTGTGCCCTTCTGGACGAGAGGGTCTACTTTTTTCGTTCTCGCTAGGGGGAGTCTACCCGTTTATGTCGGTCAGGTGGAGTCTGCACTTCTGTCATTCCCCCCCATGTTATTCTAAACTATTAAAACAGACTAATTTTTAATCCGTTTAAAAACTTAGATACTGAAGTTCAACTATAATTGTTTTTCTTCAAATTGCCTTCACTGGCCGGGCTGCCAGCCTGACAGGTTAGTCGGACTGGAGCCAATAGCCGTCAAAAAAGTGTCAAATATTTAACATTTTAACATTTTAGCTAACCGGGGAAATAAGGTACTGGTCGGGACCCCACTTTTCTGTGCTTGCTCTCAGGAGCTGGTCCAGGTTAATGGAATTTACATGGACCCTGACATGCTACTGGCTGGGAGAAACATTACCCCAGGTGCTGAAAACAGGGGCTCGAAAACGGGGGCTGGAAAACGTGGGCTGGAAAAAAGGGCTGGAAAAAGGGGGCTGGTAAACGGGGATGGATTCTACCCTTGGGGCTGGGCCGGGTTTTACCCAATGGGGCTGGCAGTCGGGGCTGGACTTTACCCAACGGGCTGGAGGTAGGGTTGTGCCGGTAAGAAATTTCTCGGGCCGGGCTCGGGCTCGGGCCGAACTGTGTCTTCGGTTCGGGCTCGGTTCGGGCCCGGGCCAGCCCGAGCCCGGCCCGAAGCCCGAGGCCCGAGTCAAGGCCCGAGCGGCCCGAACCGATTCACGGCCCGAGCAGCCCGAGCGGCCCGAACGGCCCGAACCGATTCACGGCCCGACCAGCCCGACCAGCCCGAACCGATTCACGGCCTGAGCATCTATTCAAGTCCTGCCAATCCAAGCTGCCACCGTGTCCAATCTCCCAAATCAATTCACGGCCAAACCGGGCAGAACTGTACGAGCACCTCTCCTAACATCCTCATACCAAAAGTATACCAGCTCACAATCAACTAATGTCCATACGCACAACCTACACGACCTAAACCCCCATCGTTAAGCTGGCAGAAAAGACTGATACTTGACACAAAATAGCCCACCCTAAGCACCATCCTAACTTAAGTCCCGCAGCACCATCATCCTACGAACAAAGACCTACAATCAAGCAAACTGTTCCATTTGTTCCATTTTAGTCAAGCCCTGACCTGACCTAATTCAACCCAAACAGGCTGAAAAGTTGTATTCAGGGGTTTTCGGGGTCGCAGAACACGAATCTGAAGTTCGTTTTTTGATTCAGTTTTTCGTTAGCTCACACTCTTAGAAATGTTCCAGTAGAAACTACAGGAATCACTTTTGTAGATAATAAATACAAAAGCTTTTGTAGAAAATACAGGTTAACTCTTGTACTTTCTACAGGTCGTCCTTGGTAGTATTTACCAGATATACTTTAGTAGAATGGATTACAAGATAGACTAGTTTTCAATACAAATGAAACCTGTAGTTTTCACTGGTTTACAGGTTTACAATTTTTCGGGTCGGAGGTGCTGTAGTGACAATCTTAGTTTCGTTTGTTCTTTCATTACTCTACAGGAAAGTACTCGATACGCTGATAACGCAAACTGAGTATATAAGGGCGACAGTTGTCATAATTTTTGAAGACTGAATTTTTTGAATATTTTCAAATTTTCAGTCTTTCAACACCCAGTGGGTGATTTTTTTGTAACGGCCGCTCCCTGCCGAAAATATTTTGGGAGCGGCCGCCCCCCGCACCTGCCCCCCCCTTTCCATTAACAGGTCGCTCCAGTAAAATTTACAGGTTTTGTCTTGTAAAAACTACAGGTTTGGTATCTTATTTAGGATTGTCAAAAAAGTCGAACGAAACTACAGGTTTCTTTAGTATTTTCTACAGGAAACTCCTGTAATAAAAACTACAGGTTTCCTTAGTATTTTCTACAGGAAATTCCTGTAATTTTTACTATTCGAGAGGCCGGTAGATAATACAAAACTTACTTTTGTGGAAAATACAGGAAGCTCCGCTAGTGACTGACCGCACAGGAGCACTTTTGTAGGAAACTACAAGAATTCCTGTAGTTTCTACAGGAGTCTTTTTAAGAGTGCAGTATCAGCTTACATCTTAAGCTTAAAACTTTAGTTTATTCTGAGCTAACGAAAAGTTGAATCGAAAAACAGACTTCAGATTCGTATTCTGCGACATCGCACACACAGAGTATACACTTCACTTCAGACGAAAACTAGTCCTAGCAACACCTAGCGTCAATACATGGTGAGAAAGTATGTCCAGGCTCTAGCAGCCTCTCAAAAATCAGTAATTCCAGCAGTATGCAAGCGTTGGACATGACGGCCCGAACGGCCCGAATGGCCCGAGCGGCCCGAACGGCCCGAGCGGCCCGAGCGGCCCGACTCGGTTCGGGCTGACAGAAGCACTCGGTTCGGGCTCGGTTCGGGCCGCTGCATTTATTTCTCGGGCCGGGCCGGCCCGGGGCCGGCCCGAGCCCGAGCCCGAACCGAGCCCGAGGCCCGATTCACGGCCCGAGCACAACCCTAGCTGGAGGCTGGAGGTTGGGTTTTACCCACCCGGGCTGGCTTTTACCCACACCCCGCTTGGGCGTAAGAAAATGTTCAACACTGCTCAATTTTTCTTTACGTCCAAACGGACACCTCCATACGGACAAACGGACAACTTCATTTCAATTGAGTCTGCGCCCAAAGACAAACGCCCAAACGTTCAAACGGACAAACGGACAAGTGTAAACCGGGCTTGGGTTGCTCAAACACTAGGTTAACTTGCTCAGTGTAATTCCCGCCGCGAAAGTCCGCCCTCGAAAGAGTACCGTGTCGTACACACACGTATAATCTCCGGATTGATAAACCTGACTCACGTTACCAATAAAATATGCTCGAAATTAGTTACTATTGGTGCAAACAAGCAAGAGTACATAATAACTAAGAGTGTGACAAGGGTTGCATTTACTCAGGTTTTAGGCAATCTATAGAAGTTAGAATTGCATACCATCTTGTTCAAATGATTTGAGTCGTTTGTTGCTCACATTCTCCAAATGACTCAGTTTCGAGAGGACCTCGGAGGCGCTCGTGAGCGAACAGTTTGGGAAGAGCGAGACTGGAAGACTCTTCTTGGAGCCGTGATGTCCTGAGTCCACAAAGGAAAAGACGGCATAGCGATGTTTGCATTTGTTGCCCGCTGGCGCTCGCGTGGGCATTACTTTGGCGATATATCGCAGTTTATCTAACAGTAAATGAAGAAATTAGCTAAAAATAACAGAACTAATGATTCGTGATTATGTGGCTGTCAGACGAAACGAAATAGAGTTAAAAGGTATTGCAAAAATCGTGTATTCCACATCTGCCTAGTGGAATTGTGCCTACTCTTTTAATATAAACCGCTCAGCAATTTTACGGAATTGTGCGCACTTGGAAAATCTTAAGAGTGGAATTGTGCCTATTCTTTTCATACATACCTAGTGGACCGTTCGTTATCAATTAATTAATGTTAAATAATGCGATTATGATCAGGTACAGGTGAGATGGTCCGTGGTTCGGTTCCAGGAAAGCTATCTTTTACAAAATCAGTCATGACAGTTCTTCCTACTTCCTCGTCCTGCTAAATTTCATGTTCCTGTGTAGGCAGGCGACTAGAGTAAACAACAAAAATGTAAGTTATCTCCCATATGTGACCAATAATTAGGTAAGACTTTAGAGTATGTTTTGGTTGTTGTCCAACATTTAATGGACCCTAATAAGAGCTCTTTCAAAAGATAACAGAATTTCGAAATCATGAAAATGACGCATTATAGAAACAAGTTTGTTTACGTACCACTATTTTTCCTTTTTCGGAATTTATTTCTGGGATGAAGTGAACAAAAACAGAAGCCCGTCCAATATTAAAGAAATAAATAAAATACACTCTCGTGCTAATTCCAACATTTCCCAGTTATCATATGTACACGTAAAAACACATTAAATTCCTATATTAGTATAGTGCATGCGACCTCTGCCAGACTTGGTTCAAACACTTGCGGCTCATCAGTGGAGAAGTGTAGAACTAAGTTCTTTAGGATGCTTTGGAAAAATCTTTTACAAAATAAGTGAAAGATAGTTTCGCCGCCAGTCGCCTCATAAAGTGTCATTAGTGTGGTGAACAAACATATATGACATCCAAAATATGAAAAATTTTCTCACTTTGAAAACTGTTAACAATGGGTAGGGTAAGAAATTGGACAGTTCCCTAATATTTCGCTAATTAAAATATTGAAAACATGAAACATGAAATTCTAACAGAATGAAATTAATAAATTTCATCACCGTTTCCTTAAATTATACATATTTTTGATAAGTATATACTCAGAAAGGAGGAACTCGATAGATTCTGAAGACAAGACAAAAACTATTAGTTGAGTTGAAGCGAAGGCAGTCAATTTTGTAATTAACTAGAGATTTGAAAGAAATCTATTTCCGGGAAGTCCTTTGAGTTGTGGCGTGGTTGAATTTCCCATTATCCCCCCCACAGCTGAATCTATAATCAGAAGAAGCACAATTTGACGGATTGAGTTGAAATTTGGTAGGGGTAGGTTTTGGACATACCTACAAATTTCAAAATTGTGAAATCAGCAGATCCAAAAACCTACCCGCTACCCCTACCAAATTTCAACTCAATCCGTCAAATTGAACTTCTTCGGATTTTCTATTCAGCTATGGGGGGGATCAAAAATTTTTTGGCCATGATTTGCTGAAAACTTGCATACAGGGGTTTTGTCTGGTGTTGGTTGGGTCTGGTGGCTTTTTCCAGTAGAAACCCCGCCCCGAACCTGATAGTTCCATCAAACATTACAGATTTGCTTTGTAAACACTACAAGCTATAGGTTTCTCAATTAAGATTTTCGAAAAAACGACATGTCTCTTGCGATTCTTCCCATTTGAGCCTCCGATCAACAAGTTGCTGCATTGCAAAGTGCAAAATCCACACCGCTGGAGACTGGCCGCACCACACAGGAGTACTTTTGTAGAAATTACAAAAATTTCTGTTATTTGTACAAAAATACGTTAGTTTTTATTTAATTAAGAAACTCTTTAATTTGGCTAATATATAATTCAGTAAGAAATAAGAAACTGTAGATAGTAGATTGTCATATATTATATTTAGTCAATCGTCTTTGCAAGAGGAATTTACTACGTACATTTGGAAGTGACAAGAAGGGTCCTTTCTATAAAAAGTTAGCTATGGGGGAACCATTATTTCAGGGGGAACCAAATACATCTCACGACACCGAACAATAGAAAATTATTGGACCCTGCCCTGATTACTAGACAGTTCATCCTTTGTAAACTTAAACATTGTATGTGATCAATAAACAAATAAATCATTAATAATTTACTGAAGCATATATAAATTGGAATTTCCAGAAGCAGCTGTTTTTGTCTGACGTTACAGTGTCACGCACATTATTAGAGCGGTTTGATTGAGCATTCGGCTTTCAAACTTAGTTGAATGAAACTTTAGTTAAGTAACCGGGAAGTGTCAGTGCAAATCATGAATCAGTTGTGCTTGTGCTTGTGCTTTCTGTGCTCGTAATAGTCCGTGCTTAACACTGAACTGCTTACTTGAACGATGTAAATTTTAAAACTGCTGCTGCTGCAAACCAAGAGTACATAATACATAAGAGTGTGACAAGCGTCACACTCTATGTAATCAGCTCGAGAGCCATGCTCTGCGCGCTAACGGCCCACCCCCCCCCCCCGCAATTGCGTACCGAGTGGACCCCCCGCAAATCAGTACCTAGTACGCAATTGCGTATGTTCACTCGCTGCTACAATATTCCATTTATTGGGACCCCCGCAAATGTGACCTATCATTCGACATTGAAAAGTGATAGGTCACATGTGCGGGGGGGGGGGGAGTCCGATAAATGGAATATTGCAGCAGCGAGTGAACATACGCAATTGCGTACTAGGTACTGATTTGCGGGGGGGGGTCCACTAGGTACGCAATTGCGGGGGGGGCCGTTAGCGCGCAGAGCATGGCTCTCGAGCTGATTACATAGAGTGTGACGCTTGTCACACTCTTATGTATTATGTACTCTTGTGCAAACTGCTACAAACTTGTATAACAATATTTTACACAGAATGAACGACAAAGCTGCTACAGTTAACAAAAGCAAAAATCTGGCAATGCAAAATTGCATAATATAAGCTGTGAAATAGCAGACAGCTAAAGCAGAAAATGTGGATAAGGTATCTTCACACTTTATCTCAAGATAATTAATCCTGAAGAATTTCAACAGATTTATATAATAATTCCCCTAGGTTACCCTTATTGTCATTAGCTTATTCCTTAAGCTCTGCCCTTAAGCTTAAGCTTAGCTTGTCTAATAACGGTGCAACAAATAAAGTGTAAAATGCAAAATAACGGGATTATAAGGCAATTAAGATACAGTCAACATTGCGCTAAATTTTTGTATCATCATCACTGATGTTGTTTTTGTTTAAAATGCTTTATATTTTCGTATTTTTGTTTCCGTATTTAAATTGTGGGAATAGATTAGAATAGATTATGACAATGACCGCAAAACCACGAAATTTCATCTCTACCTTACCTCCAACCAGGACCTGCTCCTTAACTTCAGCTAAAAGGAGGAACGGTATTTTCTGTTTTGATGTTTTGGATCAATTGAACTTTATCTCCCCCAGTTAAAGTTGGTCAACTTCAATGACGTATTGCGAGAGATCAACTAAACCTTTGAGCTGTTTCATACACCGTTACAATGCTCGAGATGTGCTCTTTTTAATGGTGTAAAGCAGTTTGCCGTTGCTTGCTGCTGTAAAAGGTTAAGCTTAAAAGACTACCAACGTCACTACTTTTTGCCATTTGTGGTTGTGTTTAAGCTTATCATTTTTCAGCAGGAAGCAACATCATACCGTTTTATGCGATTAAATAGATCACATCTCGAGCGTTACAACGATGTCTGAAGCATGCTCTGAGGTTTGGTTAATCACTTGCGATAAGTCATTGGATTTGACCAACTTTTATTGGGGGGGGGGCAAGTTCAACTGATCCGATGTTTTCATAGTTTCAGTCGGATTTTGTAATCAACTTTCGGTTGCAAGAAAGTTTTAAAATTAGTTGTAGTTAATTATCAGCTTTTCAAAAACTGCTTAGTAGCATAAGCATAGTACCAGCGGATACTGGAAAAGGTTAGAAAAGCAAAATGTAAACATTTCTGTCAATTCTAACAAACTGGGATTTGATCCGTGAACACAACATTCAGAGTCCAGAACCCTACCACTACGCCAACGAAGCTTCTATTACAATGTGTTATGTGTACAATGTACAATGTACAATGTACAGTTACAATGTACAATGTGTCAATACAACCCACCACGATTATAGCACTGAACTGAAGGAGCATTGTGTTTGCTTACACGCATACATGGCTACATATGCGTACTTTGTGTAGATTTTGCTGGAATGAAACCTGATTTGCGGAGACTGCAGGTCCACTGTAGCTATATATACGCTAGACAGCTCTAACAAGAAGTGCACAAAGACAAAAAAGGTACGCTGATCTGGCGGGCCTGATAAGCCTAAAGGGTCTTCGTATTCTTTTGTTTTTTGAGGAAATGCATTTTATGTACTCTTGATTTTATCAAGTTTACATATTCGTCAATTAATTTTATCCTTACTCTCAATCGTTGCAAACTCCAAACTTGACCTATGACTACAGCAAAACGGGAAAACTTTAGAGGAAGCTCAAAAAGTAACGTGCACACACACATTTTTCCTGCCTTATTCCTCCAGTTTCAACAGGTTTTGGGATAGCTGTCGAAAGGTTGCAAGTAAATTAATTTCACTTTTGTTGTTATTAGCAATCACTACCAACCACATGCGTTGCAACGCTTGGTTATGCCTATTTCTAGTTTTAGTTTATGTTATCTGGTCGTCCACTGACCTCCGCTGAATCAAACCCAATTAGGAGACTTCGGTGGTACACAGCTTTCTTCTTCTTTCTTATTAACACTTTGGTCAGTAACAAAAAGCTAAACATCTCCTCATACACATTCGTGAAAGCTGTAAAAGCAGTCCAGAAAATCTGACTTCCTAGAAAAATTCGCTTCCCAGGAAAATTTCAGCAACGAATTTTTTGAGCAAACCACGGGAAGCAAATATTGAGCAAACCAAATTCACTGGTGACCGCCTTGAGTGTTTTCGAAGAATTTTTCTCCGTGGAATGAACCATTCTGTTAAAAGAATGTTTAAATACAACTTTCAGAGGTAGAATTGAGACAGTTAGAAAAGAAACAATTCCTGGAAAGTGAAACAGGAAGCAGCATTTAGGTTGAACGTTGATTGTCTGATGAGCTAGTCGCCCCACCAAACGATTGAGCATAGCTGTTTAACCTAATTTGCAGGAGCCAAATTTTAGAGACAATCAGTCAATGGTTGGTTAATTTCATTTCTTCCCAAACTTTTCCAAAATTTCGGTTAGGCAAATGTAGATCCAAAATAGACAGCATTGTGTCAATCAGTAACTCTAACCTCAGCTCAACAATTGCAGTCTGCGAAGTAAAACAAATCTAAAAATTAAAAATGCTTCTACAAAGGAGGTTCCTATTGGTCATGGAAAATTTGATTTTCCAAAAAACTAAATTTTCCTACCTATACTGGGTTACCTCTAGTCAGTATGAACAACATTTTTCTTTATTTTTTAAAAACCTGACAACACAAAAATGAACAAACAAATATTAAATCTAAAGTTCAAAATCATTGAACATCATACAACACTGAACAGTGAACAGTAAACAGATAGGTACAGAAATTTATCAACAGCCAAGAACATACAAAAAACTGACGGTATGTACTGTCAACTTTTAAAAAATATTGGTTTTCTATGTTCCACATACCTTTGAAATTAAGAAAAAGACAAACATTATTATCAAGTTTCATGAATTACCGTGCGTGCAGCAAATTAAAAATAATCGTATGAAAACAAAAAGAGACACTGACAAAGTTCACAAAAAAATGTGAAATTTCAACGCTGCAGTTAACACCTAGAGCCAGTTTCATAAAAAACCTTCTCAGAGTTCTCAAGCTCTTGGGTAGCCTGTTTTTAGTGACAGCATCTTCTGTATTCAAAATCAAAAGTAAATGTGTCTGCGGACAATTTTATGGCGATTTACTTAATAATTATCCAACTATGAAAATGATTGAAGCAGGAAGAAAATATTCATAAATTTATATTTTCAAAAATTTCTCGAATAGGTATCAAGTTGGCAAAAATTTCCCAGGTCGGTCGACAAGAGAACTTGACTTGAGAACACGAGAACCTTTTCAATGTGATTTGCAATGGGATTTGCTCGAACAGTTCCAACACGTCAGTACAGATACCTACTACTATACTAGACTTAAGAATTTTTTGCCCCCTATTTCACATTTCAATTTTAAGCCAAATAAAGGAAAATGCTGAAAAGTCAAAGAAGGAAGATGACTAACACAAGACAACAGTATATTGTTACAGAAATAGCAACACTAAACTTTACAATCGTTCACTAAATATATACCTTTTTAACTGTAATCTTTAACAGGGCCAGCTTCATCATAACTTCCGAGGGGTAACCATTCACAAGCAAGGCTTGTACCTTGTGACTAAAACCAGCAGCTGATAAAATGGAAATCTCTTGAAGTTTGTGAACTTGTGGCTAAAGATGAAACCGACCTTAAACAACACTATTATAGATAAGACTATGTATTCTAAAGCTCTAAAAGACACAACTTTTCAGCAACATTTATTAGGTTTGAAGTTTTCGCTGGAACGAAACAATCCTTGCCTTTTGTCTCCATAATATAGAACTAAACAATAACGCTTAATATTAAAGTAAAGCAGCACGTCTACCAATTAAATATATAGAGCAATAGCTATGTTGACAGAACAAAGCAACAAAATATCTACCGACAATTGTATATATACTAACGCATTGCTCGCAAGTCGCAACCGAAAATTTTGAAATTACCTACGTTGACGCTTAGCTAAGAAATTTGCATGTATATACCCCGAGAATAGGACTTTTTCGAGCGCGCGGCAGACCGGGGGAGGGTTTTGCCAAAATGAGCCTAAGATTGATATTTTTGGTGCATTTTGCCTGTATAAACACTAAAAATTATCAAAAGTGCCTGGGTTTAGACAAATAGATATTTGTAGGTAATAATATCCGGCGAAGCCAGATAGTTTTTTAAAATTCAACTATTTTCGGCAAAAATTTGGACTCCAAAAAACCCGATTTCGGGGTTCAACTATTTTCGGCAAAAATTTGGACTCCAAAAAACCCGATTTCGGGGGGGGGGGGCTGTAACAAATATACCTCTCAACCAAGGGGGGGGGGCGGAATTTGGAAATTGAGCTGATCTTATGCACAACTTATAACAAAAACAAATAATCATACAGCAGTAAAAAACTCATGACAGATCATGCACAGAAAACATATCTATACATATACGTATATACGCACGTAAGTAAAAAAAGTCATAAATACAGAAACTATTCACTAAAGTGTACCTAAACAGAACGCCTGCAGCACAACATTGCAGGCAAAACAAACTTTTAACTTCAACGCCAATTAGCTGAAGAAGTTCCTTTTAGGGAACTCTTCGCTGGACACCTGGACAGACAATCAAATGGACAAGGCAATCCAAAAATGGGGGGATCCAATCCAGCCAATAGTCCGTGGCAGCAGAGAAATGGAGCAGGGACCGGGTCACTAGCAGAAAAAAAGTAGAATGCAGAAACCTTGCGATGCTGACCACTTCGTCCACAAAATTTGATGAGCAAAATTCGAGCTCAGTTTAAGGGGTCAGACCGATTTAGTCCAGATAAGCAGGTCGTTGGATCCACACTCTGACAAAAGGAGGGATGATAAACAGAAATTCTTGGCAGGCGGAAGGGAGGGGGTACCAACAAATTTGATAACAAAGGGCGCAGATTTTCCAGGTTCCAGCTAAACAAAAGCGGGAAATCCAGATGCAGAAGTATCAGGAAAGTAGAAGCTTCTGGGGGAAGCGGGGGGGGGGAACACCCGAAACAAGGAGACAGCGCGAAGTCAACTACTTAAATCTATCGTCTACTGAAACCAGCATTGGCAGCACCCTCGCCAATGCACTGTTTCAGAAATTCGTCCAGATCCGAATGGGCCTGACTCTCCATCCGTGGGAGGAGTGACTCATTCATGGAGTGCTGCTGCTGGTGCTGCTGGTGCGCTGGGGCGGGGCGTCCACGCTGACTGTTCACGCTGCCGCCGAAACCGCCCAGATTATAGCTGGGCACCGTATTGGGCAGATAGGACGAGGAACCGGCGGAGGCACCCAGTTGGCTGTGGGCCGGATTGGGCGGCCCATAGCGTAGAGGCGGAGGCGGGGCAGAGCCCAGCAACCCCCGGCCCGTACCAGCACTGACCCCCTGGCCAGGCCCACTGGGAGCACTGCCAAAACTACCAAAATAGCCCCCTCCTCCAGAGCTATTCGTCCCAAATCCTCCGCCACCCATACCACCGCCGGCAAACATGGATGCCGCAGCATAGTACTGGGCCGAATTGGGAAACAGGAATGACGAAGACGAAGACGCTGGATTCGGAGGGGCCGTCCCAAAACCGTGGAAGGTGGCCGCAGCGGCCAGCTGAGCCGCAGCCACAAATCCCGCGGCGGCACTGGCGGCCGCAGGTGAGTGCTGCGGTGAGCCCATGGAACCCACATAGCCATCCGACAGGGAGGGGGAGGGATTGTGGTTGGGTGAGGAGAGGATCATATCCTGATGTTGATGATGATTCTGGCTGGCCGGAGAGGGAATCTGACCGAAACCACTCCCAGCAGCCCCACCTCCACCCCTGTAGGACTGATAAACGCTGTCCTGTAGAGCAGAGCGTTTGGGAGCAGAGGGACCATTTCCATATCCAGATGATGAGGAGGAAGCGGCGGGAGCAGAGTCCGTCATAGATCGTTTATGAGACGACTCCTGGCTGCCGCCACTGGTAGTAAAACGGCCACTTCCAGAACCGCTGGCAGGGGTGGGAGGCATCGAACCAGCAGTGCCAGTCTTGCTACCTAAAATAGAAAAAAAAACGAACGAATGGTAGCTAGCAAATGAGTCACTCACTATGATAGCAAAAAGACGACAAGGATGTCGGAAGAATTGAAAAGAAACTGAAATCAGCAGTAATTGTAACTTTTCGGGGCAAAAAAGTACACTAAGTAAGTAACCTGCATCGAAAAAGAAAATTTGTTGGCCGATTGGAATTTTTGCATGGACGCTTTATCCAGTTGCTGGATTTCATAGACTGGCTTTGGAAGCTTCAAACGATTTCATAGACCACCCACATTAATCATCACGTTCATTCCCTCCTACTCCCCAAAGAAAGAAAGATTTACTCCAGAAATGACGAAGACGGAACGTACAAATAATTTAGATCTAAATAATGAGCACAATTATTATGACAAATGAAAGAACACAAAGTCAAGACGAAAATTTTTAACGGAGAACGTAGAAAACAAGAACTGACCGCTTGCGCTTGTCGCAGCCGTTTTCGACTGACTACTGTTGCTGTTGCTGTAGGGCTCACCAGCAGTAATGGAGGAAGCTATCTGAACAAAAGCTTCCACGGGATCTTCAGGGGTGGGATTGGCCGCCGCCCGGGACACGGAGGGCGGGGAATCGAGGAGGATTACAGACGGTCCCCCGCCTATCCCACAGCCGTCCAGAGAGGACGAGGATTCTGAGGGAGGTATGGAGACCGCCCCTCCTTCCTTGGAGCGAGGGGGCCCGCCCTGTCCACGCTGATAAGCCGGAGTCAGGGGCTGGTAGGCTGCGGCAGGCCCAGGGGACTGACTCGACTCGGCAGAAACCGGGCGACTGGGGGGCAGCCTGGCTGGCGGAGGGACGGCCATGGGGACCGTCCCCTCATCATCATCGCTGTCTTCGGTTAGATCGATGAGGACTTCGCCCCCGTTGTCAGTAGCAGTGCTGGCGGCACTGGTTGCCGATGCTGATCGTTTCTCCGCTGCTGGCGGTGGTACTGCGGTACCGCCGTTAGACGACGATTTGGCTTTCTCTAAAGCAAACAAACAAAATAATAAACAGATAAGTTGCAAAAAATCAACCATCAAGCCTGTACAGCTGTGAAAAACATTATCCAGACAAAATAGTAGGGATTTGTCAAACGATTCTAGAGGCCCTTTTCAAGAAACGGTAGATTAGATTATAAAATAACCGTTTTAACTCGCCTTAACTCCACTCAAGCTTGTGTTCCTCTCTTTTAACTCTCTCACGAAAAGTATAAGTTAATCTAAACTCTACTCTACCCTTTCTTGAAAAGACCCTAAGACAAAGTCCGGAAATATCGAAATGTTTGCCTCCCCCCCCCCAAATTAACCACCACTACAAATAGACTGGACTAACCCGAAGTTGATGGGGCCCGAGGCGGCAGGGGGATATCTGAGTCATTCAGGGTCACAATATCATCCCCATCATCACAGGAGGGGGAGGCACTCCCAGTACTCAGGGTCGTGGGACCATTTTTGGTCGCCACCGAGCCACCTGTCGGCCCAGTCGAACCGCCGGAGCCAGACTTCGTGGCGCCGCCGCCGCTGCTGGCGTCCTTTCGGAGCCCGGGTGCCGGCAGGAGTCGATTGTCTTCGTCGCGAACCAGCGGTGTCCAGGACCCGTCCTGGTTCAATTCCACATCACGAATGTCCGCGGGACAATTTTCCAGAATGTCACGTAGGTAGCTGAAACATCAGTGAGACAAATTATAAAACAAAAAGCATTTTGCTGCACATAATTTTACCAGACAAAGGTTTAAAAGCATTACTGAGAGGTACAGCTGGAACTAAACTACGGCGGTTGGGTAACAGTAACAAAGCTCGAAAGTACAGTCAAATTGTCTGACAAAAGGAACCCACTTTGAATAAAGTTTGAGCAAATCACCATTGGTACAATAGTTAGCCATTATTTTAGTCACAAAGAGACTAAAACGGTGTATATAACGAAGAATTTCATTAAAATAAGACAGAAGAACTAACCATTTAAGCAAGCAAACAAAAATCAAACATTTTTGCGCAATTTTATTCCCCCCCCAATCCCCCCGTACTAGAGAAAGTAAGTACTCATTTTTGCCTAGAAAAATCCCTGTACCATAAAGTTGAAGAAAGTAACTCAAGCAGTCAATCCACCACCCATAGAAATTAAACAAGTAATTTAACCCCTCCCCACCCCAACTCGTCCGAAAACTGACCCGTCAATCATCAAATGATCAAAGGGCGCGTCCTTGTCACAGACGGGGCAGAGCCACTTAGGCTTCCGTTCTGTCATCATCAGAAATGAGATGGCATCCACACACTGCAGATGCTTACACTGACGACTCTTACAGGGGATCTCAATACGACGCATGCTCACCTAGAAAACAAAGAAAAAAGGGTGAAAAATTATGGAAGAAAACCAAATTTACAACCAAAAAATGGAACAAAACAAAACAACCCAACCATCCACTGAAGCTATCACTAATTTAAATTAAATTTAAATTTAAATTAAATTGAAATTATCCGATAGAACACAGCACAAACTGTACAGGCTGAGAAGCACTCAAGTTATACAGGGGCAATTTTTTCCCATTTCTTTCTATTATTTCAAACAGGAGGCACAATAACATCTGGACATTCAAAATCCGGAGCAACTAAATGAAATAAACAGCCAAAATTACCTATATTATTGTGTGGGAGGAGAAATTTTTGAAGGAGTGAGCTGAACGCAATGAAGTCGATGAAAAAAACGGAGTTTCCATTTTTTGCCAGAAAAAACATACATACGTATTTTAGACGATGACCTACAGTCAAGGGGATTGTATTTAAAACCTCCTCCAAAGCATACGCCACTAATGGTAATCAACTATATACGTACACATAGATAGATACCATAGGGGGGGGTATGGGGGGGAGGGTACGGGACCCCTCAGAAATTGGAGGTTCGGTACAAGGGCTAGCAAACTCAGAGCCAAGGGACAAGGGACAGTGCCAGGAAAGGCAGGTCAGACTGAAAAATAATGAAAATTTTAGCCAAAAATAGCTAAAATTTTTTAAATTTTCGAAAAATTTCCGAAAAATCGCTAAAAACTGCTTATTTCGCTCTACAATGGCTGTAAAATCGCTAATTTAGCGCTAAATTCGCTCAAAATTTGCAAAAATTGCACTTTTTTAATAAATTTTCTGCTGGCACCCTCCCCCAAGTTTGAGATAAGGTACAAGGGCAGGTCAAATTTGGGCTAAAACAGGTACAGGACCCCTCAGAAATTGGTACCCTTGTTAATGTATGGATACCAATGTTCACTTACAGGACAGTTAAGAGAGACCCGAAGACAGGTGGTGGACAGTTCACTATCTCTATCCATTGACAGCTTCTCCTTGACTGAAACAAAAAAATCAGTAGAGATACAGTCAGATTCTATTTTCTGGTAAAGACAAAAATTTAGCAAAAAAACAGGACAAAGCTTCCCGTTGCCTGAATTTTTCCAGCTGCTGTGATCCGCACTGCTTGTGAAAATTAAACCAACTAATTGCAATCAAAACTTTATGAGCATACGTACTGAGTGCTTTGGTATAGTCGGGAGACTTCAGCCCGATGGCCTTGAGACGCTGCAGCAGGATGGACGAATTGACATGGCGAACATAGCGAACCGTCACAACCCAATTCTATAAAAAATAACAAAGCAAGACATGAACTGTGCGCGAGAAAATTAATAAGATTATTTTAACTCGTAAGGTGCTGGTTCGGGTTCGTGTATTTTTGGACTTTTAAAAGCGCAATTGTCGTTGAAGTGTATTCAAATTTGCTACATTACATCATTTAGCCTAGAAAAGATTTTAGAAAAGTCGCGGCGTGAAAATTGAGTTTTGGAGAAATTTGCTTTAATCCGCCATAACTTGCACTGTAGGTACACGGACGAACTTATAATCATTCGAATCGTTTCACCAAGACCTACAACTTTGCTCTTGAGAGTATTCTTCGACTCCTTATGGTTTCAGAGATAACTGTAAAATTGATTTTCGAGGTCCAAAACTGGCCATTTTTCAAAAAAAATCAAATATTGCAAGCTTTCGACAATTTCAACAGCGCTAGTCCGTCGGTCAAGTATTGTCCATATTTGTAGTCCTAAAGCACATGTTATGCCCAACGGAGAGCTCTCTGCGGCATCTGTGCCTACGCACAGCAACGAAAATATGAAATTTTGAAAATCGCAACCAGTCTGTTTTGAACAAGGATTTCTCACAACTCATGCAACCAATAAGAAAACGGCTTTAGACACGCATTTTTGGGACAATCGCCGAGGGCTGTTTTTCATGGTTTCGCGTTTCGTCTTTCCGTTCGAGAGAAATAAGCATCCAAACTTGAAAATTTTGATGAAAATCAGACAAAATATACATTTTCTCAAAATCTTGAGCTTACCTGATCACTAAAATATTTCAGAAAAAATAGCCCTCGGGAAGACGTTTCTTTTGAAGCCTGAACTGGTCGCTTTTCTTTAGCTTTCCTACATTTCGAGAAATCCATGTTCAAAAATTGTTTTCTTGTTATCGCAAGTTCAAGTCGAAGAGTGGAAATGAGACAGGTATACACCCTACCTAGCTGTAACAAGCACATTCTAAGCTTTAAAATGATATAAAAATTATCGTTGAATTCCAAGAATTGGGCAAATCACAGTCTTTCAAAGTCTGCTGCAACTACCCGAACCAGCACCTTAACTCGCTGCTAGAAAGAGCTCTAAGACTACGCACATACTAAACTAACCCTTTGACCGTCCGAGGTCCAGGCCACATTGATTCGCTGAGGCCTTGACTCGGAGCGGATACAGTAGCTGGTGATATTCACCGGGAGGCTGGGTCGCTTCGGCTCCACGCCCGGCTTGTTTGTCGGAATGGGATTCTGAAAGACACAGAAGAAAGGAAGCGTAAAAAACTGAAAGATGAAAACACACAGTGAACTGAAACCAATTTAAAACGAGACACAGTTTGCTTGCAGTTTTACTCTTGGGGCGGCTTACGTCAATTCTGATTAAAATTAATGACGCAATGACACAAACGACTATCCAAAATCATAGGGTATTTGCTAGGATAAAAGTTTCCCTCTTCCTGGGATTTTTGGCTTACACCCGCCAAGGACACAAAAAATAGACAAAAATGGCATTCCTCAAAACAAAAACTACAAAGTCAGCGGGTTTTGTCAGCTGATTCTATAATCTAAGCCTAGTGGAAAAATGTTTCGTCTTCTCACACGCAAAATAAAGCCTCAAATTCAAACGTAAATCATATCCAAATTTAGGGACAAGCTTGACTCAGGACCTCCAGGAACAGAACGCCTCTCCACAGGGTTTAACCTCCTCCCGTCAGTTCTCAAATATCCTAATATTTCTCACTCAAAAATTAAACTAAAAATTTGCTATTCAGGAAAGAATTAAAATTCGAGATAGGTATTACTTACTGGTAAAGTGACAACCTTATCATTCATTCGAACAGTGCAGGACGAAGGGAAGTCGTCCTTCTGTTCAGCACTCGTATTCAGGAGACAGAAACTGGAACAGACAAGAGTAAGTGTGTGAGAGAGAGAGATTACACAAATACTGCAACAATGTTGAGATTTGAAAGGAAAAAAGATGAAGAGATCATGAATAATAGATAGTACACAGAATATACCATTCCAATCATATTAAATTAGAAAACTTGCTTCATACTGTATCCCAATCAAAGTTTTTCTTCTTCATTAGTACGTACCTATCTTTTTCACCTGTATTAATACGGCCTTTCCGCACAGCGAGTTAAACGAGTTAAAATTAGCTCTATGCTTTTCACGCGCACGGTTAAACGAGATAAAACAGTTAATTTTAACTCGCCTGCAGGGGGTTAAACAAGTTAAACATTTCAATTCTTCTCATTCAAATCGTTCAAATTCAAAAGTCCCTACAGAATAATATGAATCAACTAACCGCAACTGTATTTCCATCCTTGGCGTTTCCTGAGAAGATTCAGAATAGCTGCAAAATTTGTTGAAAATAAAATATAAATCCAAAAACCAAAACTGAAAATTGCACTGTAGAGACAGACAACTCACGTGTTTCAGTGAAAACATTAAGACGGTTTTATAGGCAATTAACCTGGCATAGTGCCCTGGGGTTTTTCTAGGCAAAAATAAGTGGGGGAGGGGAAGAGTGGGGGGGGGACGCCCCCCCCCCCACTAGTGGGGGGGGAGGTCCAAGTGTGGGGGGGGCAATAAAATGGGCTAAAAATGCCAAAAATACAGTATAAAAAGCCTGTTTTCTACATATACTGCTATAACTAAGCTTAAAAGTGCTCAAAAATTGAGTTTTAGCACCAAAATAGACCATTTTTGACGAAAAAATTCCGGCGAAGCCGGAAAATTTTTGAAAATTTTGACCAAAAATCCTAAAAATTCGGCATTTTCTGGGCACCTTAGGGTGAGTGGGGGGGGAAGCCCAAAAAAGTGGGGAGGGGAACGAGTGGGGGGGGGGGGACGAGGTCGAGTGGGGGGGGAACCCAAAAAGTGGGGGGGGGGGGGGGCCCCCCCCCACCCCCCCCCAGTAAAAAAACCCCAGGTGCCGACCCCACAACTTGGCTATCCTCCCAGGAGTCCAAAAAATATACGGAGAAACGGGCCGTTTTTCAACAAAAGATGAAACAAAATCTTTCCCCTAATGTCCACCTTTAGCCAAAATCCAGACTTAAGACCAACCAGGCGTTCTTGATAATATGATAAAACAGATATCACACGAATTTTTGTCCGTCATTCACCAAAAATGCGTTCCCCCACCCGAAATATGCTCCATCCATCGAGCACGGCTTCCCCAAGAAAAAAATTCAAAAACATTGAAATAGTATATCGAAAACGAAATCAAACAAAAGCAAAGTATAGATCGAGTAAGCAAAGCGAATAATGGAAAGTAGTTACCTTATCTCTGTAACTTGTCGGCTGTTCAACATAAACGTAAAATAGTTCTCTTGGACACGTTGTGGAGATTTTGGCACTGAAAAATCACATAAACAGTAAAATGAGATTATGACAAAATTCAAATCAGCACACGCACGCACGCTTCGGCCAAAATAATAAAAAATTAAATATTTTACTGAAAATTGCACTGTATTCCCTCCCCCCCCCCATACAGCACCTAGAATTAATATATTGGTGATGGTAATGAGAGGGGGTCCCCTCGTAAACTAAATCCCCACAAAACCAGTGGGTACCCCGTTTGGTATCAAGGATTTGGCCCTGTAAAATCGTTCAGAAAGCCAAATTTTCAAAACGTTTTAGACTTTGACGGGTTCTTTAGTCAATTATGGCCTTTTTGATCACTAAGTCAGAATGTTTATGTGATAAAAACCGATAAGAACCACCATTACAGTGTATGCCAAAATAGAACAATGTTTAGCCTATTTCAAGTGAATGGTCCAGCCCGCCCCCGCAATTTCATTGTCCCTTGGAGTTTTAGGGACGCTTCCACAAAGCTTCCATTTAGTTACTAACATACGTAGGCCTATGCAACACACGCAGAATAGAAACTGAACAAACTACGTAAGTATATGTATAACTGGGCTTTTTTAATGGAGGGGGTGTGGGGTGGGGGGCGCCCCCCACTTTTTGGGTTCCCCATCCCCCACTCGACCCCTTCCCCAATCCCCACTCACTCGGCCCCACCCCCACTTTTTTGGGCTTCCCTCCCACTCACTATAAGGTGCCCAGAAAATGCCAAATTTTAAGGATTTTTGGTCAAAATTTTCTAAAATTTTCTGGCTTCGCCGGAATTTTTGGGTCAAAACTCGTCTATAATGATTCTCAAACCGACTTTTTGAGCACTTTTTAGCATAGTTATAGCAATATGTAGAAAACAGGCTATTTTTACAGCATTTTTGCCAATAAACCACTTTGGATTCTCCACCCACTTTTTGCCCCCCCCCAGGGGGGGAGGGGCTCCCCCCATTTTTTGCCTAGAAAAAGCCCACTATAAGCATACGTACAAACAAAACGAACCTATTGTACGAATATATATACCTAAGCTGGTCGGCTTCATCAGGGTATCCTGAATGTCATAGAAGGGCAGTTTGATGAAGCGGACCTCCGGGTGGGTAGGGACACTGGACGGTGGGTCAGCGGGAACCCCACCCGGACTGGGTCCCCCTCCACCCCCACCCCCACCACTCGAACTCGAATGATGATGATGATGATGATGACGACTACTTGATGACGAAGAGCTCCCATGATGTCCATGGGATGTCGAAGAGGAAATGGTAGAGGAATTCAGAAGGCGGGGATAGGGCACCGGGGGGACAAAGTTGGAGGAAGGTCGACTGGACGAGGAAGAGGAATTTCCGACGGGCGTTGACGACGACGACGAACCACCTTCACGATAGGCGGAACTGGAGGAGGACTGGCTGCCACCACTGTAACGCTCCGGATAACGTTTCCTGGAAAACATGGGAGGAAGAGTGTACTAGGAACAGAACATTCGTTTAAAAATTTTTCGTAGAGAATACGTATGTATAAGTGAGGCAACAAAGCAAGATCAGAAACACAACGGCATATATATATACCACTGCTTCAGAAATTATTAGGCATATATACATAAACATGTGTGTTTGTTTCTGTTTGCGTAGCTTTAAACATCAAAGTGTCCTTATTTAGGCGAAGTCACAAGTCACAATTTGAAGGGACAACGAGTTGACGAGAAACGATGAACGATTTTGATGAAGCAATTTTTGCAAAACAACGTATGTATATATAACGTGGTAGTACCGATAAATTTCCTTAATCTTCATCTGTAACTGGACAGGAATGGGACGTTTTGGATCCAACAGCTCCAAGGCTCGAGTCAACAGTTCTGCCTTGAGACCGACACGACTCCGACCAGCAGTCTTCAGTACCAGTTGCAACTCTTGAACACGAAATGTCATCAGCATAGCCTAAAACAGTACAACATGTACAATTGTTATATACAAAAACAGATTGCCAAACAAAACAAAGATAACAAAACGCACCAACAACATATATACGTACGTACGTACACAAGCACTGAGCTAAGCATTGTGGTTTGAAAAATTTGCATGACATGTTCGAAAAAAATTTTATCATACGAAATCCGATTATATATAAATATATAGCGCGGCGGGAAAAAACCCCAAATTTTCGAATTTTGGCTGTGTAACTTTTTTATTAAGCGACAAATCGAAAATCTAACGATAACTACCATGAGGCCTTGGAAAGAGCTTCAAAATGAGCCGTAAAAAGTCTCTCTAGCGCTTACCGTTGGTGAGAAATTTTCGACCAAACCGATGGGAAAAAACCCAATGCGGGAAAAAACCTATGGGCGGGAAAAAACCCAGCCGAATTTTTTGCTGCAAGCATGCCAGAACGGTTTTGACTATACCATTCGAAAGAGCGGGTCATTTTTAGTACATCTGAATCAGAAAATACCAATATTTTTGCAAAAAATCATGTCAAATTGACTTTTCAAACTTTCGTATGTTTAACACGTATATAAACATAGGAAAATTTTGGAAATTTTTGAAATTTCTGCAGTTTAAGCATCCTATCACATAGAAAACGTGTTTTTATTGCATTTAAAGCCAAACCCGACCTATTTTAGTGAAAAATTTAGCGGTTTTTGGCGAAAATTGAAAATTTGGCTTGAAATGGCAACATCTCAGATTTTGGCCACCTGGACCTCACATGGAAGGTCGAACCTAGGTAAAATCTATACCAAATTAATCAGGAGGCTCTACTGAGCTAAGAAATGCATGAATTTTTCCGTTGCTGCTAATGGTTAGAAAAAATTTCATTTTGAAATTTGGGTTTTTCCCGCACAAGGGTTTTTTCCCGCCGAGTCTAGGTCACCCCCAGGTCGCAACACAGGCACTAGAGCCAAATTTTGAACCTGCCTGACCCCCATGTTGGGACCAAAAATTCCAAAATTTTCAAAGTCCCAAAAAATTTGCAGAGAGGCAGGGGGAGCTACAATAATACACCCTCTAGAGTAGTTTTGGACGTTCTTTAAGATAGGCTATTAAAATCCGATCTAGCTCATATGGGTGACTCACACTGGCGATGGGTTTTTTCCCGCATATCCGATTGGGTTTTTTCCCGCCGCGCTATAGGTCTTCAATTCAATTCACTGCACAGTTCACAGTATAGATTCGGTTTTAAAGAATGAGATGTAAACACACATATATAGCGGACGTGATGCAGATACGAAAAACTTTCCCATGTTATATTAACGACATACCGAACAACGTACATACCCGAAGTTCCTCGTAAGGAATGTTGGGAGCTGCAGGCTCGGCTGGCATTTTTTATTCCATAGCCACCAAAAATAGAAACCCTGACACATGCAGACTCGCTAAACTAGCAAAACACTGCATACAGCACGTATATATATACGTACATAATAATTAGAGATGCACCGGGGCCTAGTCCGGGCCACGGAAGTCAGTCCTCGGTCATGATCGGGGCCAAAACTTAGAAAAATTTAGGAAATTTTGACATTTTTGACCAAAAATTTTGAAAGCCAAAAATAGGTCAAAGGGTTACGTACAAATCGTTTGTTTTCTCACAGATTTGAATGAAAACAATAATAGTAACGCTTGTATAATAATATACTGCAAAATTGGAATTTTGAAACTTATTGAAAATTTTCAATGTGGACACGGACACCCAATATCCAGGCCCCAGCCCGGTACTGGCGGCCCCGGTGCATCTCTAATATATAATAATGTCACTGAATTTGCTGGATATATTCGGAGGGCATTGTATCCAGCAGCGGCGCCAGGGGAGCCATTTGGGGCCCCCCTGGGGTATGGGGTCCCCATGTTTCATGAAAATTGTCACAAATTTGTCTATAGGAAATTTTATGAAAATCGGTATACGTATATATGTACATAAATTTTGGCTAAAATTCAAAAATGCTAAACGCATTATCAGGAAATTTTCCGGCAAGTTGCAGTAAAAAATGGCAAAGGGGGACGAAAATTACTTATCTGGCTTATTTTTTGGCCAAAATTTATGGGGGGGGGACGACATGGGGGGCTTTTGTAGCGGGGAATTTAGTGGGGCAATTTTTTGGTCAAAAATTGCCTATTTTGTTACTCAAACCCAATTTTTGAGCACTTTTAAGCATAGTTATAGCAGTATATATATCTAGAAAACATGCTATTTTTACTGCATTTTTGCCAATTTTAGACCAGTTTGGATCCCCCCACTAATGGGGGTGGGGCGTCCTCCCCCCCACTATTTCTCGAATAGAAAAAGCCCAGACAACCTGCCTTAGAGTAGTCATATGGAATGGAATGAACAACTGCCCCACAGTACGCAAACATTTCTACACATTATATATACGTAAGCAGGTATACGTATACTATGTTTGCAATCAGCACTGCAATCACCTGTCCGCCCCTAGTCCCTACCATAGTTTCCCTGGAACTTTGGGTCTCGGGGGGGGTAAATCTTGGAACTTCGGTGGTCGACCGCGACCCCCGAAATGTGATGGGGTACCCCCCAGAATTTGGATAAAAAAATGGAGAGAAACAAAAGGTTAAACTAAAGCTAACCTTAAGTGACAACAGTTTCATAGTGTATACTAAAATCATATATATATATATATATACATGCTATCCGTTGAACCAGGAATAATTATAAACCAACACAAAAAGACAACAGTTAAACCCAGATTTAGGTGCATTCTATATTATATAAATATTATGCATTACAAAAATTAGGTATATACATACATGTGCTACAATTTAAAAAATACAAATATGTGCCATGGAATTAAAGTACATATCCTAAAGATGAGTGCTCATAGCCCCATGCGTCTCACCGCCCAGCAAGGTTTTTTTTTTAGGCCATAGCTAAGGCCATGGCCTAAATTTATGAGACGATGGCCTAAAGAATTTTGGCCGTTGAGGCCATTTGGCCTAAATTTTACGACGAAAACCCAGTTAAATTTTGTTGATTTTTAAGTAAAAACAGTACGTACTTTTCTAAAAATTTTTCGCGCCTTCGGCGCGAATTCATACATTTTCACTTGTATTTCTGGGCTGCGCCAGCCGCCAGCTAGTTACATTGTCTATTTACACTTATAAATTCACATTCAGTTATAATTTCATTTACTGTTGTAAAGATTTCTTCGAAGAAATGCTATTTTTTAGTAGTTTAACTTTATTTCTATTCGTTTAATTTTCTACTTTCTGTGGTTTTCTGTACTGGTATACTCCTATATATATACCTGTTTTAATTTTCATTAAAAATTCATTAACTGACGTGCATTATTATTTCTATGCTAACAAGGTTCTATTTCTGCCATTTTAAGGTAAAACCGTAGTTTTTCTGGTGTGTAAAACTAACAGTGACGATGGCGATTTTTGGTGTTAAAACAGCGATTTTTGAATTTATAACGCATGAATACATGATAACTGTAATTTTAACAATGCTTGCAATAACGCGCAACCTAAAAATTAACAAAATTTGGATGGCCCAAATTTTTTGGGTGATGGCCTAAAAAATTTGAGTCGTTGAGGCCATTTGGCCTAAAGTTCGGGGACCAAAAAATAAACCCTGCCGCCCAGCCTCACCAGGTGCGCACCTGGCATGGGGAAACTGGGCGGATATGTACTGTTCCATGTGTGACGTGAATGTGAGTATACAGATAATTTTAGTAAATTACAACAGCTGTTGTCATTATAAAATAATTTTCGGTTTAAATTTTAAATATGAAGTGAATGGAGTATGTTAAACGTATTCTGAGCTTTTTTCGATTTAAAATTATTTATTTCATTTTTGAGTTTGGTAATTGAATATCCTCTAGGATATAACTTTTGAATTAAATTATTAACTGAATATTTCCAAAAGTCAACATTTTTGGATAATTTCCACAGACGGTCTAATTCATTTCTAAAGATAATATACGCACGTACAGTAGAAAAATTACTATTAATATGAGGAAATTTTATAGTTTTAAAATTAAATTTTTCTGTTTCATCAAATGGCTTAAAAATAAATTTTTTATCTATAATTTCAATGTTAATATCAAGAACCTCTGCTGAAAAAGGATTATCATTTTGACGAACTAAAGTTAAGGAAATGGGATACATGTCTGAAATTATGCGTTCAAATTTATTTCTATCATTGAACACAGTTAAATCGTCCATGTAACGAAAAATATTTAATAACAAACTTGCAGCTATCCAATCTTTGGAGTATAAAACAGTTTTCATATAATTAAATTCACAGTTAAAAAGAATAAGATTTGCAATAAAAGGTGCACAATCTGTTCCCATGGGGATGCCAATTTTTTGATGAAAAACTAAGTTACCAACACGAAAATACGTATTGTGAACAATGCATTTAATATAGCTTAAAAGCTTTTCTTTTGTAATAGCATTTATTGAATCTATTTTGTTTGTCCAAAAAGCCGTTTTTGGAGTAGCTGATATAATACTATTGCCCATAAATTTGTCTAAAAGTTCTTCCATATTTTTAATAATAACTTCATGTTCAAGTGAAGTGTACATTTCCGTAAAATCGTAAGTATATACTGAATTAGCATATGTCGATTTATTAAGTTTATGTAAAGCATTAATTAACGTTTCTGAACTTTTAATTATCCAGAAGAATTTAATTCGATATCTACCGTTTCTTTCCATTACTTTGCAATAATTTTGTATCTTTTCATATATTAATTTCAAGCAGAGCGAAACCGTAGAAGAAATACGTTTTAAAAAAGATTGACTACTTGCTATAATAATTCTGAATTTAATAGGATTTTTGTGAAATTTAGGAAGCATGCGAGGAAAAGAAATACTACCTAAAGTTTCATTTTGATTTAAACCATATTTTTCTCTTAATGTACAAGTGGGAAAAATGCCCTAGACGGGCATGCAATGGCTAGAATAGGGAAAGGAGGAAGGGCGGAAAAATGCCAATAGATTTTACAGTCGGTGCTGAAAATGATAGAAACTAGGTTCAGCGCCGAATAGGGAATGCAGTCGGCGCTGAAAATGATAAAAACTAGGGTTCAGCGCCGAATAGGGAATGCAGTCGGCGCTGAAAATGATAGAAACTAGGGTTCAGCGCCGAATAGGGACGGCTGTCGGGTCATGTTGCTGCGTGGAACAGGCACTTTCTCCGTCCATCCTATTCGCGTGAACTGCTCAGCAAGAGTCGCTTAGGTAAAGGTGAAATTACCATACAATTGTACAGCGTAAACAACTCAGCCCTTGGAAATGGACACTAAAACTTCAAAGTATGGATCTTTTGCTCAAACTATAAAATTCATAGCCCCTTTTTAGCTTAGACATGGGGCGTCCAATCATTCGGCTACGAATAGAAAGACGTTGATAGAACTACTTTTGATATAACTCCTTTCTATACTTACTACAACGGCTTTATTTATTCCTTATGTATTATTATTTATTTACTAAAACAGAATTATCGTGAAAAACAGAAACAGTAATAATAAATTATTAGGAACTATTAAAACTGTCATTCGTAACCGACCACCACGCTAAGGTTGTAGCTATTATTAGTAAAGGTATATACATCTCAATTTTTTCTCCACATATATACATGCACAGCTCGAGGAAGCAGAAAAAATAGAACACATTTTTGATCAGGAAATTAGCCAATAGGAGCTCGCCCACGTACCATTTATCATCACAGAATCCATATACATTCATCTGAACTGATTCACAGTGCTCTAAGTTTCGTAGTTCACGCGAATAGGATGGACGGAGAAAGTGCCTGTTCCACGCAGCAACATGACCCGACAGCCGTCCCTATTCGGCGCTGAACCCTAGTTTCTATCATTTTCAGCGCCGACTGCATTCCCTATTCGGCGCTGAACCCTAGTTTTTATCATTTTCAGCGCCGACTGCATTCCCTATTCGGCGCTGAACCTAGTTTCTATCATTTTCAGCACCGACTGTAAAATCTATTGGCATTTTTCCGCCCTTCCTCCTTTCCCTATTCTAGCCATTGCATGCCCGTCTAGGGCATTTTTCCCACTTGTTTCTAGCATTTTTCCGCTGTAGCGCAACTTATAGCCTCGCTCAAACTCTCTGTTTTCCATCATTTTTCCGCTGTAGCGCAACTTATAGCCAGGCTCAATCTCTTCACTCGAACTAAGGTAAACCACACGACAAGGAAGCCGGAGTCGGTTCCCTGGCAATCAAAAAAGCTACTAAACCCCTGGTCAGGGCGCCACAGGCCGCTGGCTTCACTGTGGAGGGGCCGTCGCGCTGCGTGGGGGTATGGAAAATTTGAAAAAACGCAATTGTTTCTACATCAGAAAACGTTTACAGAAGGGTTATCGGAAAAGAGGATGTCAGGGGGCCGAACTCCCACCGGGGAGGGGGGGTCGTCGCGGTGCGTGGGGTACGGAAAATTTGAAAAAACGCAATTGTTTCTTCATCAGAAAACGTTTACAGACGGGTTATCGGAAAAGAGGATGACGGGGGGCCGCACTCCCACCGGGGATGGGGGGGTCGTCGCGCTGCGTGGGGTACGGATAATTTGAAAAAACCCAATTGTTTCTACATCAGAAAACGTTTACAGACGGGTTATCGGAAAAGAGGATGACGGGGGGCCGAACTCCCACCGGGGAGGGGGGGGGGTCGTCGCGGTGCGTGGGGTACGGAAAATTTGTAAAAACGCAATTGTTTCTTCATCAGAAAACGTTTACAAAAGGGTTATCGGAAAAGAGGATGACGGGGGGCCGAACTCCCATCGGGGAGGGGGGGTCGTCGCGGTGCGTGGGGTACGGAAAATTTGAAAAACGCAATTGTTTCTGCATCAGAAAACGTTTACAGAAGGGTTATCAGAAATGAGGATGACGGGGGGCTGAACTCCCATCGGGGAAGGGGGGTCGTCGCGGTGCGTGGGGTACGGAAAATTGGAAAAAACGCAATTGTTTCTACATCAGAAGACGATTTGAGAAGGGTTATCGGAAAAGAGGATAACGGGGGGCCAAACTCTCACCGGGGAAGGGGGGTCATCGCGCTGCGTGGGGTACGGATAATTTGACCACCAATTTGACCATTCACCCCTGACAAGGGCGTCACAGCTCGCTAGGGACACTTTAGATGGGTTCTCCAATGACAAAAAATGTTCGCCTCACCATGGGCTTTCATTTGATACCAAACTTGGAATTTTTTTAAAAAATCGATTTTTGAGCAGTCCGGACCCTGGTCAGGGCGCCACAGACCGCTGGGTCCACTTTGGAGGGTCTTCCAATGACAAAAAATGTTCGCCTCACCAAGCGCTTTCATTTGATATCAAATTTGCAAACTTTTGGAAAAATCGATTTTTGACCGACCCTTACCCCTGACCAGGGCGCCACAGCTCGCTAGGGACACTTTAGAGGGGTCCTCCAATGACAAAAAATGTTTGCCTCACCAAAGGCTTTCATTTGATACCAAACTTGGCCACTTTTAGAAAAATCGATTTTTGACCATTTTGGACCGGTCCGGACCCTGGTCAGGGCGCCACAGGCCGCTGGGTCCACTTTGGAGGGGTCCTCCAATGACAAAAAATGTTCGCCTCACCAAGGGCTTTCATTTGATATCAAACTTGGCCACTTTTGGAAAAATCGATTTTTGGCCGTTTTGGGCCCGGTCCCCGGTCCGGACCCCTGGCCAGGGCGCCACAGGGGTCCGGGCGAAACCTACTATAGCCTATGCTGTAGTGCTCCCGCACCCCACCCCAAATCCCAAATAAGAGAGACCTGCTCACTGTAGATATTTCTGTAGAAGAGGTTAATGTTGGAGTTGCGACACGGTAGGGCCCACCACCATCAGGGTGCCCCCCAGCCACATGGATAGGTCCTAGAGCGAAACTAATGGGCCTTTTAGATTCACCATATAGGGGTTCCTATTCGAATACAAAACCTCAGCCCATCAGCTCTTATGTGTAGGGCTCCACAGCCCGTAGGCCCTAACCCACAGTACACACTAGACCCCTGGTTAGGGCGCCACAGGCCACTGGGTTCACTTTTGAGGGGTCCTCCAATGACAAAAAATGTTCGCCTCACCAAGGGCTTTAATTTGATACCAAACTTGACCACTTTTGGAAATTTCGATTTTTGACCACTTTGACCCCGGACCCGGGTCCGGACCCCTGGCCAGGGCGCCACAGGGGACCGAGCGAAACCTACTATAGCCTATGGCGTAGCCCTCCCGCACCCCACCCCAAACCCCAAGTAAGAGAGACCTGCTCACTGTAGATATTTCTGTAGAAGAGGTTAAAGTTGGAGTTGCGACACGGTAGGGCCCACCACCATCAGGGTGCCCCCCCAGCCACATGGATAGGTCCTACAGCGAAACTAATGGGCCATTTAGATTCACCATATAGGGGTTCCTATTCGAATACGAATCCTCAGCCCAGCAGCTCTTATGTATAGGGCTGCCTACTCCGTAGGCCAAGACCCCCCATTTTACACACTAACTTTCGATCCCTGGCCAGGGCGCCACAGGAGCCAGATCGAAAATTCATATGCCCTATTCCATGGCGACCCTTTGGGTAATGCTGCATGCCAAACCTGAGACCCCTCGGCCAAGGCCTGCTCTCGTTTACTTAATTACAAATTTTTACCATTTTGGAAATAAACTATCTTCGAAAAAATCGAAATCCTACTATGTACACAGCCCACTGGGGGGGTCCAAACTGCACCAAAAATTTTTCCCCAGAAATCGGGCACGAGTTGTTCAAAAAAAACCCTAAATAGTATAGAAAATTTTTGAGCTCAGACCTCTAGGGTGGGGGGGGAGAAAAAAAAAGTGGAGAGAAAGTCTGTAGTTCAAAATTTCAATTTTTTATAACTCAAAAACGGCTCGACCGATTTCGCTCAAATTTGCAGAGCATGGACCCCTCGTGAAGGGCTTTCTACTGGTACAATATGAAGGCTCTACCTCAACTCCTCCGCCGGCACCAGGGGAAACTATGATCCAACACTACGCAATGTGCCTGTTTTTCCCTATTCTAGGTAGTGCGCTAACGCGCACTACCTGATTTTTAATATCATCTTCTGTTGTATCAATTAATTGATAATGAGGCAACGGACTAGTATACCCAATCTCTTTTAAAAGTTGGTTAACATAAAAAGTTTTACATATAAAACTAAAATTCTGTGCCGCTTTATCAATAACAGTAATTACAAATTTATCTTTTAAAGTTTTCAGATATTGATTTGCGGTATTAGACAATATTTCATCTGAAAAAGTTGAAAAATGCGGTTTTCGCTTTTTTAATTTAAACATCTTTTCTCGGAGTACTAATTTACAAGAATTAAGAACAGAGTATTTCCATTGATTTAATTCTTCTTTTAAAATATTGTATTTAGCACAATATCTATCTATATAATCGCTTAGCGATTTTGATAAATCAATACAACATCTTTCCAAATCTATCTTTTTGGCTAATCTATATTTAGGACCTTTTTCAAATAAACTTTTTAGCTCTTTATTTTCAATAATATCTAAATTCCCTGTAATGATATGCCCATGGTTAGAATCACATAAATCAGAGTCAGCACATTCACAAGAGTTAGAATTAGAAAGAAATTCATTAATATCTATATCTGAGATAACTTGTCTATAATTAAATATGAAACTGGAAATCGGTGCGTCATAAGAGTACAATACCATCGGATTCGCATATTTCTTACCACGTTCTGTTGACGATACCCATTTATCTTCATTTGTACTGAAGATTTTTCTTAAATTTAAAAAATCTTAAGTTTATTAGAAAAAGGAATTACTATTGTTTCTTTATTACTTCGATTAAGGGTTTCATGTTTTTGTCCTTCCTGAAGTTTTGCATAAACCAGGTCTCGCATCAATTCAATAAAAGTATATACTAGGTTTTAGTTCTAAAAGTTTCGTAAAAAGTATATATATAATTTCAGCATTTGTTTAGGTTTAGTAAATACATAAGAACATATTTCTTTTCTAAAACGAATAGGATCATTTTGCATAAAAGTCCGCAATTCATTAATCTGCTCTTCCACTTCTTCTACGTTCCATTTATGGCATAAACTTCTAGGAATTTTCTTTCCTCTATATTTAACTTTGTTTATATCATTACAAGTATAAAAATTTTTAAAAATTGCTTTATCACTTTCTATGCCTTTCACTATACGTATATATAGTTTAAACCATACGGAAATTTTGTACGTAATGTTTTAATCCAATAACTTTCTCGTTCTAGTCTCAACTTCTTATTAACGTCTTCATTCGTAGAATTATGCAACGTTTCCAAAACCCTTACACTATAAGACTTATATACATATTCCACTATTAAAATGTTCTATCAACTCGGAACATCCAGATACTATACATATATATACATATACTGCAAAATTTGAATTTTGAAACTTATTGAAAATTTTCAATGTGGACACGGACACCCAATATCCAGGCCCCAGCCCGGTACTGGCGGCCCCGGTGCATCTCTAATATATAATAATGTCACTGAATTTGCTGGACATATTCGGAGGGCATTGTATCCAGCAGCGGCGCCAGGGGAGCCATTTGGGGCCCCCTGGGGTATGGGGTCCCCATGTTTCATGAAAATTGTCACAAATTTGTCTATAGGAAATTTTATGAAAATCGGTATACGTATATATATATGTACATAAATTTTGGCTAAAATTCAAAAATGATAAACGCATTATCAGGAAATTTTCCGGCAAGTTGCAGTAAAAAATTACATTGCCGAAATGTACCAAGAAGTTGGGTTTCCGAAAATAAGATCGCCAGATTTTAGATGATTCTGGCCCGCCAAAAACTCCTGGCGCCGCTAATGATTGTATCACCGGAAATGTTTGGCTGAGAAAATCTTGGTATTTTGGTGAGGGTCTCCTGAAAGGTGAGGGAACTGACTGAAAATTACCTGGGTTGCAATGCAAGACCTGCAAAGTGCACTGAAGCTGAGGTGAGGTTCGGTTTGGGAGGCAAAGGGGGACAAAAATTACTTATCTGGCCTATTTTTTGGCCAAAATTTATGGGGGGGGGGAACGACATGGGGCTTTTTTAGCGGGGAATTTAGTGGGGCAATTGTTTGGTCAAAAATTGCCTATTTTGTTACTCAAACTCAATTTTTGAGCACTTTTAAGCATAGTTATAGCAGTATATCTAGAAAACATGCTATTTTTACTGCATTTTTGCCAATTTCAGACCAGTTTGGATCCCCCCACTAATGGGGGTGGGGCGTCCTCCCCCCACTATTTCTCGAATAGAAAAAGCCCAGACAACCTGCCTTAGAGTAGTCATATGGAATGGAATGAACAACCGCCCCACAGTACGCAAACATTTCTACACATTATATATACGTAAGCAGGTATATATACGTATATATACTATGTTTGCAATCAGCACTGCAATCACCTGTCCGCCCCTAGTCCCTACCATAGTTTCCCTGGAACTTTGGGTCTTGGGGGGGGGGGGTAAATCTTGGAACTTCGGTGGTCGACCGCGACCCCCGAAATGTGATGGGGTACCCCCCAGAATTTGGATCTCAGAAATTTCCAAAAATGGTCCAAAAATGGAAAATTTTTTGAGTTTTACCCTTTTTTCTTCAAAATAAGGCTTGTTTTAACGTTTTAGGCGTATTTACACCATTTTAAAGCGATTCAAAGCCAAAATTTGAGAAAAATTGTTCAAAAAATTATTATTTTTAGCCAAATTTAGCTAACTTTTAGGGTCCAAAAATCGCTAGGGGGGGGTTCCGGGGGGGAGTAGCCGAAGGTTGGTGGGATAAGTCAAAAAATCTCGGGGGGGGGTAAATTGGCTCAAAATTTTTGGGGGCGGGGGTACCCCCCAGCCCCAACCACAGTTTCCTTGGAAATTTTGGTTGGGAGGGGGCAAATTTCGAAAATTTGGTGGTCGACCCCCGAAATGTGATGGGGAGTATATACCCCCCCGAAACCCCCCCCAAATTCGGACCTCAGAAAATTCAAAAAATGGCCTAAAAACGCAAAATTTTCTGTATTTTAACGCTTTTTTCGTCAAAACAAGGCTTGTTTTTATCGTTTTAGGCGTTTTTACACCGTTTTAAAAAGATTTTAAGCCAAAATTTGAGAAAAAATATTCAAAAAATGACCATTTTTTAGCAAAATTAGCTAACTTTTTGGCCCCAAAAAGTGCTGGGGGGGTTCGGGGGGGGGGGTAACCAAAAGTGGGGGGAGGGATAGTCAAAAAATCTGGGGGGGGGGGTAAAGTTGGTCGAAAATTTTGAAGGGGATACCCCCCCCCCTGGGGAAACTATGCCCCCAACCCCCCCCCAAAGGAAACTATGGTCCCTACTACTCACAGCAACAAAATATCGAAATTAAGGCATATGCATATACTTATATATATACTATTTATATATAAATAATACTTAAATACCGTTCACTCTTACGCAAGACACACAACTTACTCATTGCCCCTCGGACAAGTGCAGTCTACAACTTTTGATTGAAGTATATATATATATATATATATATAATTTAAGCAGCTAAAAGCATTTCCTTATATATGCTATGGTGCACATTGTTTGGAAATGGAAATTAGTTTCATTTATGGTAAAACTTTAAGAACAGCAGTAAGCAAAAACAATATATATAAATTAATACTATCAATTTTTACTTTCAAATTTTCAATGAACGGTCTACAAACAAACCTAGCTAAAAACTTCACAGTAAGATCAAATTTTCTGCATGTAAAGTATATATATATGTATATAAATAAAAGTATATAAATAATAATGTCAGAGTATATATATATATGCCCATTTAACTTTAGTTAGAAACTCAAATTAGTTATTACGTACTTGGAAGATAAATTTTCAGAAAAAACTGTACGTATACGTAGCAGGTTTTCTGGAGCAAAAGCCTTCCCCTTGCGTCCGGTATGTTGCATCTCGCCTACCTACCCATAACTACCTTGGTGGGATCTAGACCGCACAAGTTATGAATACCTGATGCTAGAAGGTGAAAACCTGCATAAAGGCTTACGTATATTCAATTTTCTAATCGGTAAGACAATATTTTATTAAAAAAACAAATATATATGTATTTTACATGTATATAACGAAGGAACATTTTTGGGATCTTTTCAGGATAACCCCCCCAGGCCCAGATTCCGCGAAACCTCGACCAAATGAGCTGAAATTTGGTATGGGTATGTTTTCGATCACGCTGAGTTCAAATATCGCAAAATTGTTTGATTTCGCGAAATTGGGTTTTTTTTCGATTCGCAAGGGACCAAGCGGGACCGAAAACGTTTTTGTCTTCGATTTTGCTGAAAGTTGTGTACAGGGGTTTTCGGGGTCGTAGAACACGAATCTGAAATCCGTTTTTCGATTCAGCTTTTCCTTAGCTCAGCACAAAGCTTACATCTTAAGCTTACAAGTTTAGCCTACGTATATATACTGAGCTAACGAAAAGCTGAATCGAAAAACGGCCTTCAGATTCGTGTTCTACGTCCCAGAAAACCCCTGTACAAAACTTTTCAAAGCAGAATCGAAGACAAAAAATTTTTCGGTTCACCTTGGTCCACGAATCGAAAAAAATCGAATTTCGCGAAATCAAACAATTTTGCGATATTTGAACTCAGCGTGATCGAAAACATACCCATACCAAATTTCAGCTCATTTGGTCAAGTTTTGCGGAATCTGGGCCTGGGGGGGTTATCCTGAAAAGATCCCATTTTTGTTCTTTTTATCTTGTTGCCTTTATCCTGAACCTGTTTACTATTGATTATTTTTGCCCAATCCGGCTCCTAACGGACTGTCAAAATGCGGTTACGAAAAGGTTGGACTTTACATAAACCCCAACATAGAAAATTGTCAATCAAAATGGCGTTTTTCGGCCATTTTGTGTTGCTTTTATAAGAAAAGAAGGAGGAGAGCCCCCCCTCCCCCCCTACCCGACCTCAACTACTCCCCCCCCCCCAAGCCGAGCTCAAACCCCCCTCCCCCCCTAAAATTGGGTCCAAACCAGGTAAAAAATGCAAAATTTTTGAAAAATTTTTTGCAATTTCTGAAAATTTTTGAAAAAAATTCGAAAAAATGGCTATAAATCACATATAAAGAGCTAAAGATGGTTATTTATAGCAATTAAAAGATAATATACGCAATTATAAACCACAATCTTGGCTAATTTAGGCATATTTTAGCACCAATTTGTCAATTTTCCAGCCCTATTTTCGCATACGAAAACTATTGACAGAAGCTTTTGAGTATGTTTAATGTACTGTACATCGAAAAAGGAGCATTTTTAGCCAAAAAACTTGGGTACAGTTTAGGGGGGTCCCCCTCCCCCAAATTTCGGATTTTGGTGGGGTCCCCCGAGCCAAATTTTGACCTTCTACTCCCCCCCAACCCAAACAGGTGGTACACCTATGTCGCTGAACACGATGAGCATAGTGGCGAAACCTCTCGAAGTGACCCCGGACTTAAAAATCGTTGATATTTTAGCTCAGCAGCAAAAACTAGCCAATTTTAAGCATTTTCGAAACATTTTTCTCCCCCCCCCCCCCCGAAATCCTTGCCCCCCCAGATTTCCCCCCCCCCCCCCCCGAAATTTTGAGATTGACAACGCCCGACCACCCACCCCCCGATTTTTTTACTTACCCTCATATATACATAGGTGTAACGGGGATTTAGGTTGGGGGGGCCCTCATTTTTTCCTTAGGGGGGGGGGGTATCCCCCCCCCAAAATTTTCGAACTAATTTACCCCCCCCCCAGATTTTTGGACTATCCCTCCCCCCACTTTTGGCTACCCCCCGAACCCCCCCCAACGATTTCTGGACCCAAAAAGTTAGCTAATTTGGTCGAAAAATTGTCATTTTTTGAAAAATTTTTCTAAAATTTTGGCCTAAAATCGCTTTAGAACGGTGCAAACACGCCTAAAACGTTAAGAACAAGCCTTATTTTGATGAAAAAAGTGCTAAATGACAGAAAATTTTGCCATTTTTCGAAATTTCTGAGGTCCGAATTCTGGGGGGGGGTTGAGGGGGTACCCCCCATCACATTTCGGAGGTCGGCCAAGATTTAGCCCCCCTGACCCAAAGTTCCAGGGTCACTTAGGGGGCCCGCCTACGGAATTTTTGGGGGGCCCCCTTTTTAGACCCCCCTACCCCCACGGCCACGACCCCCGCCCCAAACCTCCCCCCAAAATTTTTCTATTTTTATGCCAAAAATCGCATTTTGAGGTATTGCTAATGCCGAAAAACATGAAACCATTACATTAAGTAATTTTAACATTAGACAGTGTTTTTAAACTCGAAACTTGACTGCCTGAGTGCCAACATGTTTATGAGTCCAGAATAAGGTCAATATTGAGTCTAGAAGTCCATAAAACCGTTATAAACGTGTATTTCCCGCGATAATAAACACGTTAAGCCAAAAATTTGGACTTTTTAGAAAAATTTTGCAAAATTTACCCTAAAAATACCTAATTTTAGGCCAATTTTCGCGCCTCCGACGCGACTACCCCCTCCCCCAGTTGGGGGGGGGGCCCCAAAAATTTCTTGGGGGGGGGTTTGGAAAAATGGCTGGGGGAGCATTTTCGGGTAGCATTTTCGTATAATCTGATTGTACTTTGCTACTTCTAGCGAAAGGAATGGCAAACATAAATTAGCCTAATCTATAATAATCTAAACTCACCTATTGATAGAAACCACGGAGAGAAGACACGTGCACATTATTTTAATACTTTTTTTATGCTTTTTCATATTTGGCATTCAAATTTATATAAAGCTTAATGTGGAGATTCCTCTTGGGCACACATTGTTGGCTGACGGCATAAATGTTCACTTGACGTTCTCGTTCTACCACCCTCTACCCCTACCCTACTGCAATCTTGCTTCAAACATTCGACATTTCCGTTCAGGGCGGTTTTTGCCAATTTGTGAAAGTTTGGCAACTGCTGCACAGCTCAGACTATCCATTCGAAAGATCTCGTTGAGCTCAACTATTTAGCTTTTGGAAGCAAGTTTCTAGCTTTTTGCTATCGTGACATATAGCCAATTTTCGTATTTTGGTGTCGAAAACTTTTTTCCTGCAGAAATCAAACAATCCATTATTTCTTGAGCTATACAAGCCGTAAAATCAACCTAGGGGTGTCGATCTGAAGGTCCCGCAGGGGCGAATTTTTCGATGCCTGATCATCTTCTAATTGCTTTCCCGTAGGCTGCTATAACAAAAAATGCAGATTTTGCAAAAACCCGACCAATTTTTGTCAAAGATTGTGGAGCATTCAGTCCACAAGCTGGAGGGATGCTACTTAATATATGTGTTCTTCACAAATGTACCCAGGGACATTTTTAGTTGCTCCGGTGTTTTTGCTATTGCTCACTCCCACACTACGTTGTGAATACACCGGATTGGTTGTTATGGAAGGAAAGCTTGTATCGAAACGAACATGCTTGCTTTTACAACCCTTGAGTTATTTCTAGTAGTTAACTTGATAAAGCATAAACTATTTTGGAGGTCAAAAAATGGTCATTTTCAAGGAAATCAGTTTTGCAAAATCACTGTTAAAACCTTTGTCAATTTTTGTTTATTTATGCTCAATCGATAGTCTGATTGCACATTTTATCAATGCCTAATAAATGGAATTAGCTGCTCTGTGATAGAGATTTCGCCGAAAAATCATTTTGGCAAAACTGCGATTATTTTGTTTTGAACATCGATTTCTCAATAACTACCCAATGGATTCGTGTGCTTATTCGGATGAAATTCTGACTATTGTGGAGGGCCGTTTTTCTTGTTCAGGGCTAAAATATATCCAGTTGCGATGCGAGAATACTTAGTGCAAATTTTGTGGGACTGCAGATTTCGCGGATTTTCTGGAGCACTGAAAACCTGTTGAGCCCAATCCAGTAAAATGTCCCTCGGCCCACATGTACTTCATAGCATGGCACAAGAAGAAATTTTGGGCAATTCTACAGTTTTGAGAAATCGACGTTCAAAAAGTTTTGGTCTAAACTCAGCCTTTCCGATGTTAGTATGTCAGAAAATTTTTGCTATTTTTTGCTGATATTGCTAGGTTCGCAAGCTCATGTGAATGTGCAGATTATAAGCTTTCAAACTATGCAAAGAAGCATTTTCCCACTCCCACTCCCAAAAAATCGCAATAAAAGCACTGCACAAAAGGATACCACCACCTTAAGGTGGTAGTACCACTACTGGGATTTTCTACGTAATTTTTCCATGGATGAAGCAATCTTGACAAAACATTGGATAAAGCAATACTGGTTGGCAAACTATCTTTGCGCAAAATCTTGGTGTCACAGAGTGCATAATTGGCTAGCTACCATCGTGGCTTTGCGTATGCGCAAATAGTCAAAATTTTATTTAAGTTTCGTATACTAAATTTTACTGAACTTAGTTGTAGCTAGTACGTGAAAGAGCGCAAAAAGCTCTTTAAAATGATGTGCATATCTCTTCAGTACGTGGTTTCTATCAAAAGTTACAAGCGGTTGAAGCTGAATAGCTGATATATAGGTGATATAGCTGAATTACGTTGACCGTTTGCACAGATAATGTAAAGTAAAAACAGGATATCCGAAAATTAAATCTATTGGGTTTTAACGGTTCCTGTTGCGTTATTTATGTGCATTATTTAATAGTAAGCACTTTGTAGCTGCGTTGAAAACTGGAAAATTTCGTGAAAACCAGAGCAAACAATGAAAAATTACAGAATTTTTTGTTTTTGATTTCCTCGTCACTCTTTCAGTCAAAATGGACCAAATGTGTGCAAATATGTTTTGCATCAGCCACGCTCAGGCCGTTTGCTTTGTTTTTGGAAAAACGTAATATTAAGCAATATATAACATTTACAAATTTTTCAAAACACGCTAAAAAACGGAAAACTCACTTTTACGAAAAACTAAAAAAACGGCCTGAGCGTATATGTAAACTAACTACATATACTGAAAATCTCAAACGATTTCATAAAGGATTGAAGGATATATTTAAATTTAAAGCTTTTAATACATTTCCCCTGGCATTATGTAGACAGCAAGCCAGTCCCGCCGCGTCGTAGATCAGCTCATCTGACGTAAAACATGATAAAGAACAAATTTGCCAAATTTCAAGCCGATTTATTAAGTATTTAGTTCACAGCATCTATTCAAAGTCCACCCTGCAGGTACTACTGTCACCTTAAATGAGTTAAATTTAAATTCAAATCCTTTTGAAGAAATAGCTAAATGAGGAAAAACGAACCATCCTGGTATTGACGGACTTTCAATGGGCTTTTGATACAGTACGGAAGGGAGGTCTTTTGCATAAACTGTTGGACATGAACCTGCCGGTCTGCCTAGTCCGCTGGATACGGAACTTCTTGTCAGGTCAAATGGCATCCCTGGAACTCAACGGCAGTCACAGCGGTCTCAGCAAAATTTTACCACGGTGTGCCAGAAGGTTCCTGCCTCTCTCTCTCTCTCTCCGACTCTCTATTTACTATTCATCAATGACGTTCAAATACAGCCGTAGCGCAGTCTACGCGTTATTCTTGTCTTTGTACCTGGCCAGCTGGATACAAGTCTTTGAGCTGGCCAGAGGCCAGGCCAAAATCCAAGAAGCGCTCGACTCAAAAGCTATATATTATAGTAAAATTAGGTTACATACCAACTTTATTTTTATAGCGCATTGATCCTGCCGGTGGAAGCTGCAGATAAACTCACACAAATCAGAATGCTGCGTCTTTTCAACCTACAGCAAGGAAGAAAGCTTTGACCACAACTGACCATTGACGGATCTCAAGTTCCGTTCAAAGCCAACCCAGACTTTCTCGATATCACCTTTGACCGGCTACTCAATTTTGGTCCCCATGTGAACAAACCTCAAAGCCAAGGCCTGTCTCCGTCTGAAGACCTTGAATGCTGTAGCCAGCACAATGCGCAAAGGGGGATCTCTGGCTTCTTTGCCCGACCTTTGTTAGATCTGCCATAAATATTGCTGAGGGCATTGGATGCTTCTTGCACCGACCAAGACCCATATGTGATACACTGGAAAAAAAGTCATCAGAAAAACTGGATGCGCAATGGTCTATAGGTCTGATTGGGGCTGTCTTCGTGGAGGGTGCCAGATTGAAATTCTGGCCAGATTGGGGCTTAAGATAACCTTCTCGCCTTTCGCGAGGAGGAAAAAAAAGCACAGCCAATGCCTTGGAACGATCCTTCCTTCGCCTGCCAAACAGGCAACCCTAGGAGAGAGAGAGAGAGAGGCAGGAACCTTCTGGCACACCGTGGTAAAATTTGCTGAGACTCTGCTGTGACTGCCGTTGGGTTCCAGGGATGCCATTTGACTCTGACAAGAAGTTCCGTATCCAGCGTGACTAGGATGACCGGCAGGTTCATGTCCAACAGTTTATGCTAAAAGACCTCCTTCCGTACTGTATCAAAAGCCGGGTGAAAGTCCGTCAAATACCAGGATGGTTCGTTTCTTTCTCATTGGTAGCTATTTCTTCAAAAGGATTTGAGTTTAAATTTAACTCATTTATGGTAAGAGTACCACCTACCGGGTGGACTTTGAACCAGATGCTGTGAACTAAATACTTAATAAATCGGCTTGAAATTTGCAAATTTGTTCTTTATCATGTTTTACGTCAGATGAGCTGATTTTTTTTTTTGGGCGGACTGGCTTGCTGTCTACATAATAGGAAATGTATTAAAAAGCTTTAAATTTAAATATCTCCTTCAATCCTTTATGAAATCGTTTGCGATTTTCAGTTTATATGGTTAGCCTGCATATACGCTCAGGCCGTTTTTTTTAGTTTTTCGTAAAAGTGAGTTTTGTGTTTTTTTAGCGTGTTTTGAAAATTTGTAAATGTTATATATTAAGTATTTGCGGTTTTTCCAAAAACCAAGAAAACGGCCTGAGCGTATGCTGATGCAAAACATATTTGTTCACAATTTGGTCCATTTTGACTGAAAAGAGTGACGAGAAAACTGCAAAAAAATTTTGTAATTTTTCATTGTTTGCTCTGGTTTTCGAAATTTCCAATGCTTTCAAGCAGCTACTAAAGTGCTTACTATTAAATAATGCACTTTTATAAATAACGCAACGGATACCGTTAAAATTCCAATGGATTTAATTTTCGGATATCCTGTTTTTACTTTTACATTATCTGTGCAAA
>JASAND010020598.1:0-18711 GCA_030248195.1 Trissonchulus latispiculum
AAAACTGCATATATCGAAAAACTGAAAAAATTGCCCCTGCGTTATGTTCATTTACGCATTTGTGCCAGATTTAGGCTAATTTCATTCAGCCGTTAATGAGTGACAGCGTTTTGAAAATTTCAGCTTATCACTCTTGTGTAAGTCGCAAGCCAAGCACTGGATTATTCAAATTCTACATATTGTTAGCATTTAGCACCAGCTACCTAGTATGCTGAAAGTTTGAAATAGATTCGTTGGAAAATGGACTCAGGGGAACCGTTCCCGGTAATGCAAGCGCCCCCTTAAGAACAGTTATAATTTATAGCTGCTGCCCAACTCGCTGAAATTGACAAAATCTGGTCAAGACGAAAATGTCAAGTTGTTGATGCGGGATTGTGTGGAGGGTGTCAGAACTCCAGATGTAATTTTGGAAAGTTTCATCAAATTTCAACTTGATTTGGGCTGTCTGCTAATAATGTGACCCCGAAAGGCTCACCATCAACAGTATCCTCAACCGTGTATTCCACTTATGCCTAGTGGAATTGTGCCTACTCTTTTGATGTTGCCGCTCAGCAGTTTCAAAACTCAAAAGTGGAATTCTGCCTACTGAGAAAATCTCAAAAGTGGAATTATGCCTACTTCTTTTATGCCTAGTGGAATTACGCCTACTGTTTGTCTACTAGGTAGTGTAGATAAGTCACCGCAGTCTCTCCGACTGAACTTAAAATTTCAATTTTATTTCAGAATGACAAAGAAATAAAATATCACAGTTTGTGAAAACTATAACGCTGTTTTTGCTTAGGGAATATTGTGACATAAAGTGATCTATGCAGCATGAAGATATTATTTTTTCGTTTAATCTTCAAAGTTCAAATCATTTTACACTATGACGAAATAGAAATTTCAATTTGAGTTTAAATTCTAAAATACTTTTCAATTTCAAAAATTACAACAATAAAAAACTTAAATTTCAAAGGCAAAACCTTGAAACATTTAATTACAAATGATGTTAGTTCTATCTTTTGTACTAGGTTGTTATTTGTTCTTACTATTGTTGTTGTATTTTCAATAATCCGGCTATGCAAATCCATAAACAGAAAAGGTAAAATCAAACATGAAAGTACGTTTCAGAAGTTAAGACGAAATAGTAGGCACAATTCTACTTTTGAGATTTGTAGTAGGCACAATTCCACTTCTTAGCTTTGCTAAATGCGAGTAGGCATATTTCCACTTTTGAGTTTTGACGATGAGTAGGCAGAATTCCACTAGGCATAAGTGGAATAAACCTCCTCAACTGGAGAAACGGAAATGAAAAGCACGATTCAGTGGTACTGGTATCCAATGGTTGCCTGCCATATATTCAATTAATTTTGTTTTTTGTTATTAAAATTATGGCAATTAATGTTTTTCTTGAATATTAATAAACGCCCAGTTAGCATCCGTTACACTTTTGAGCTATTGCGATTCAGTCCAATCAAACTGTGTGAGACACAGACAGGTTACTTGATCATTTAATCATATTATAATTCCACCGACTGCGAATTACAAATTACAGAAATTATAATTTCACACAGGAGTTCCGGTAAGCTTTGCTCTTACTAAAACTTCCCCTTTTTACGCACACACTAGCTAGCTAGTAATTTTTCAGCAACTGTTGTTACCAGTAGTGTTGATGTTTGCTTTCTGCAGTCCAATGTTTTGCAGTAACAACTAACGCTTAACAGGAAACAAAACATTTAGTTTGCACTAAACTGCCTGGCACTGTCTGGGGTCTGTCTTGGCGCTTTTTTCCTTCAACCAGAAGATAAGTCGCTCTAGTCAAACTGGCTCTATTTTACCACAATGTGCTAAAGTCTGACCAAAAATGTGTGCAGAAAGAAAGTTTTCTGCAATTTCTAGTTTCACTTCTACTGGCACAGCTGTCCGGCAGAAACTGGTAAACAAAGAAGTGAAGAGTGGGCCCTGAAAAGGGGGTCTACTTTATGAGAGATGTTTCAGGAATTCCACATCGCCATAAGAAGGGTGCTTTACAGCACTATTTTGCGCACTGCCGGAGCAAACTTTGCAGCACATTGCGGTTCCTTGCTGCCGTAAGACATTTTTGAGAAGTGTGTAACGGCTGTTAACTGACAGCACGTGCTGTCTCTTGCTTCTTTCGCACAGCACAGCAAACCCAACGTCTACTAGTGCCATTTAAAATAATTTTAACGATTCCAAACCAAGGAGTGTAGAAGGGGGGCTTGTGTGCCGGTCGGGTCCTTATTTTGCAGTTTCGGCAGGTTTGTTGTCAACGAAATTCTTTAGGGCGCTATCTTGAAAAATCCGACTTTCAACTTTCAGAAACGTCTATACTAACCTCTGCATACTAGCGCGCGATTCCCTTTGAAGCAACGCACCTTTGCGACACAAAATTGACACCCCCCTTTTTTGACCGATATTTCGGTGTAAACTGCAATCCTAGAGACCCGTATAGGCCCCCAATTAGAATCCTAACTTCTATACCCCCTTGCCCTCTAGCTAATGTTAACATTAATGTTTCCATGATTTTAGTTTCTATTTTCTCTACATCATAGTCTGCCATCTGCCGGCCCCAGCGGCCCTCTCAAAATCAAGTAAGTTATACTTAAATCTAACATTATGTTAATGGTCCCTATAATCCTTTAATTGTATCTTGCTCTAATCGGGACTATTGGGAGTAATAGTTCAAAGTCTCCATAAAATTCGGTTTGAGTCATTCCTCAACTTAGTATCCGGGGAACATGTTAAAGCAGAGTAAACGGGTTAAACTTAACTCGGGTCTAATTTTCACAAATGGTTAAAAGATATGAATTTCGCAGTTTTTTGTCCATCATATGCATATTTATGCACTTTTCAGCTATGCATTTTTGTTGGAATTTTTTTAAAATGCTGGCAGAAAAGGCCGATTTGACGGATTTCTCTATAAAACTGTTTTGTCTAGAATTCTTCATTATAATTAGGTGCTTAATTATTTTTAGTTTTAAATTAAGCAAGAATCGCTAGGATTGGCTAAGCCTTCCGATGCGGTAAAATGCAAAATTTGCCAAATCCAAATGCACATTCAGTATTTCGAATTTTTTCTGTTTCCACCAATTTTCTACCCTGTAAAATTTTTCTTCAAGCAATTTAATGTCTTTTGAAGTTTGAAATTGTAAAAGTGTTATCTTGATTTTTCAACAGCGTGAAATGTCTGCAGAGTCAGTTTTCAAAGGAAACCCTTTTCGAAACGATTAATTTAAAGGTCAATCTTTTTTCCTTGTAATCAAATGAAAATGTGTTCTGCCACAACTGCTGTTGAAGTTGCCGATTTTATGTCAGAATTTTCAATTTCAGAAAAAGCTGTTCTTAATCAGCTGAAATTGTCAAAAGGTTCAAGTTTGATATTTGCTTAGGCCATAGGGGGTCAGTACTAACATTTAGGCAAATTCACATATCTGAATGGTGTGACATGATGTCTTATTAAGATTTTATTATTAACAATAGTTTTGATCCTTTACCGGAACTTTTTTTAGACAGGTTGCAGTAAGAGAAAGGCAAAATTTAATTCAGGGTATTTTTGAACTATCTAGATGCATTTTTGCACAGATTTGGCCTAAAGGTTTCAGGTTAAATCTAGTTACAGCACTGCTATATATAATATTTCCAACATTATACCAAATATTTCACCTAACAATGTCATAACTTTCACCTGAGCCTCCGTAGCCGAGTGGTTGTTCACTCGCTACAAAGTGGAGGATCATAATGTTAGAGATGAAAAAATATCTCTAGCGTCTTAATTTCTCACTGTTATCCCCCAAAGTAATTTACCCAGAATGTCAAGGAGTGGCCGCCTATCAGGTGGAGCTACCACAGAACCCCCATTACGGTACGACGTAATGGACGTACTGATAGCCTTGCAGAACACCTCGGGTAATTGCTCTGGCAATTATTCAGTGTCAGCTTCTCCCTGCCGTCAAAAACGTAAACGTTCTGAGCTGACACTACTCCTTACCGGAGCACCGACTGGGGTGAGGTGGCTGTAAAATCTCTTCCACCTAATAATTCATAATTAGCACTATGCACTTTCAGCATCTATTATCAGCTTTATCTTCCATATCTCATCAGCAGATTCTCTAACTCCTCTGAATCTAAATCTACATCTATGCCACTTTTGTTGTTTGTTTCAGGGCGGGTACAGTAGGATGTCTTCCATCAGACGACGAGGGACCGATTACGGTGGGACCAGTGGGAGCAACTACACCACCGCTCTGCTCAATCGATACTCCGCTGGCGGTGGATCTCGATCCACCGGTGGCTCCGGATTCTCTCGCCCCATCTACTCTTCCGGCGGTCGATACGACAGTTCCGCTCAGCCTAGTTCCTCCGCCTTTCTCTACTCCAGCCGACAGGATACCCCCCGCTCCAGTCGAATCAACATTTTCTCATCGCCGACTCGATACGGCAGCTCGTCGCGGGAGGTCTTCTCACCCGGCCGGGAGTCGACCGGTTATGGTAGTCGGGACTGTTTTTCGCCGGGCCGTTCTTCGTCGGGAGATTACGGGGGGCAGTCCCGGAAATGGTCCGCCAGCTCCGCCCTTAGTCCCAAATATGGGGGGAGTCGGGATTCGGTCTGGAGCGGCCGGAGCTCGCGGGGAGGCTCCGTCGGACAGCTGCGGCAAATGTACGAGGACAAATCGCAGTCACTGAGCCCAAGGCGGATTCGAGAACCTTCCTCGGAGCTCTACAGTCCGACCCGAACCGCATTTTCGGGTCGGGAATCGGTTTCCTCCAGCCCCCTCCGCCTATCCCAGTATACCAGCAGCAGTTTTCAGAACCGATATCTGCCCTCGGCTCAACGGGGCGTGGGCCTGACCAGCTCCTATGACTACTCCGGAGGTCAGAGATCGGGCTCTCGATCGAGAAGGGAGTCCTATGGCGACAGCAAGGATTCGGCGGATATATTCCGCAACCGGTCCACGATGCGAGATTTCACGGCGGACGTTCACAGGCTGGCCAACGACCTGACCAGCCGGCTAGAGAGCGAATACTCCAACATTTTGAAGGACCATTCGTACTACCACAAACCCTCGCATCGCCTAAGAACCTCTGTCGTTAGCAAACCGACTCCCACCACGTCGTACGGCGCTGGGAGTCGTTACGGGACGACCGATACCACGAGTATGGCTCGATCCTATCCGCCCTATTCGACGGCCGCTCGTGGATCGGCCACCTCTCGAATTCATTCGGCGAAAAAGACTAGACAGCCCGAATCGTCGGAAGAGGAAGAAAAGGAGGAAGAAAAGGGTCGAACGAGCAGTCAAAGAAGGAAACATCGAAAGGCAACCGGATCGGGACGTAGTAGTCGGGCCGGAACGGAACAGGATGGATACAGTACCTCGGGCGAGGAAAGCGATGGGAAAGGTGAGCTGGTTAGAAATTAAAACTTTAGAGGAAAAAATTTTAATATATATATATATTAAAATATATATATATTTTCGATTTTATTTCATTGAAGAAGCAGGGCTCTTTAGTTTTGGTATGTTCGTTATTAATTTATCTATTTTTCTATTTCTATTTTTATGGTTCCACCTGATCTAATTTTAGCGCGACAAATTTGCTAAAATTAGCAAAGAGCTCTCCAACTCCTGAATCGAACTCCGATACAGAGATGTTGCAAACGGTAAAAATTTGAATGTTTGGAAACCAACCAATGTGGATATCATTTGAAAGCTCTCATCGTATATGTAGATAAACGTGCAGTGAGTTACGTTGAGTTACGGTATAGTGGTCACGCCAAAGATGATCATAACATGTATACGGGCTCAGAGAGCTGAATTTTTCCATAATTTTCATAAATTTTTCACAGAAAAAGGTTCAAACTTTATGCTGAAATTTCTAGTTTTTCTTTTTTTCAATCAAAATTTAATTTACTGTACCTGTTTTTAGTTTAGAAATTGAGGATCTAAACGTAAAATGTTTCGTAATTCTAGTTATAAAACTGTGTTTAGATTGTTCAATTCTAAAGTTTCAACTGAAGTGAAACAAAGGAATTGAGTAAGCAGAAATAAGGGGTGAGAAAGAGAGAAAAGGTGGCTTTTTATAACAATTTCCAGGCAATAATTGCAATTCTTTTGCAGGCGTCATCTGCGATTATTTTTCCCAGAGTGTCAGCCTTTATTGCATAACAACTGGTCACCACAGGAGAGGGTGTGTGTGCGAATTTTCGAAGAGTTAGTACCAAGTGCTAGAGACATGTTTTTAGGACCTGCTTCGCTTCAGCGTTTGCCGTTGCACGCTCACAGCGAGTTTCTACTTTTAGCTAACTTCTTGCTTTAATGGCCGTGTAACAACCTTTTCTCATAGCCATGTTCACGTTGGCAGCGAAGCAGTGCTACTATTACCTCAATCTTACTTACCTACCTCTTCGAATTACCCTTTAAAGATGCAGACTCTAACTTAGCCCCCCCCGCACTCAACAAAATTGATTTCCCCCCACTTTGATAGCGCTGAAGTTGGCATTGCCTTTCATTACATTCCAATAATTAAGGTTATAATATACTTTGGCAATTTAATTAACTGTTAGTTTAGTTGTTTAATTAATTTTAAATTAATATTTAGTTGTAAAGTTAATTAAAAAGGTAATTTAAAAGTTAATTTAATGATTGTATTTGCTGGGGATCGAACCAGGGACCTTTCGATTGGTCAATAATAATACAATCACGACGCAACAAAAGCGCTGGAGGAAAGCATTTAATTTCTGTATAATTGTTTAAAGAAGAATTGTTTAACATTTAAAGAAGCAGTTTTGCCAGTTTTCAACGTTCAGCTATTATGTAACTATAACTTTAACATTTTTCAGTTTTTTTTCTGAAACCCTTACACAACGATTTGTTTGCGATATGCTTATCTGTTTCTAAGCTGGAACGATGTTTCTGAATCATAGCTTTTTGAATACTTCAAACTTTCAACTTTAGCGTCTTTGTTGAGTCATAAGAATTGTGCTATGAAATAGTGCTGGGACCGGTTCCAAAAGAACCGGTAGAACCGGAACCGGAACCGGAACCGGAACCGGAACCGGTAGGATTTTTAGAACCGGAACCGGAACCGGAACCGGAACCGGAACCGGTGGCTTTTGGAACCGGCCGGTTCTAGTGTTAATTTTGGCTGTTTGAAACTTCAATCAAGGTTTATTTTGTAAAAATTTAAAATTTTCTTATAAATTTGAATGTAGCATTTGGAATTTAATTTTTAATTTTATTTTGGTACTTCTGTTTAGATATGAAATTTTGTTTTTTTGTTGTGTAAATGGCAGAAGATTTAATATCAATTTTACGATGTCTTTAATAACAGTTTTCAGTCAATGTTTTAAGTTTTCTGAAAAGGTTATAGAAAAAGAAAAACTAAGGTGTATTCAGTTTTAACTTTTCTTTAAGGATGACTAAGGTAAGCATTAAGGATTTGATGCTTTACGGCAACTCTTCCAGCTTTAGCTGTTGCCTCTGCAATTTTTGTGTGCAAACTTAAACTGAAGCAAACCAGTATACTGAAGGTGCAACTCCAGATTAAGGGTTAAGCTGAGCAACAGTATCCCTGAGGAGCAGGGGCGCACTTAAGGGGGGGGCGGGGGGGCGGCCGCCTCTCCCGAAACCAAATGTAAAGGAAAAATTTTATTGTCCGCGCGCAGCGCGGACATAAAATTTCAAAAATTAAATCAACTTTATTTTTGCTTAATTTACCCTTGTTTCGGCGTTTTAAACCTTTCAATAGCAACTTTTTTAAGATTTTTAAAAATTTTCGCGCCTTCGGCGCGAAATTTAATGAATTTTTGCTTAATTTACGCTTAGTTTTGCTTTTCAAACCCAATTTTCAAAAATTTTTCAACTTCTGGGGTGATTCGCCTCCCAGACCCCCAAATTTTTCTGAGGTCCGCCCCCCGCGAAAAAATTTTCTATGTGCGCCACTGCTGAGGAGGTACCGTTCTTATTTAATTAATAGCAAATGGCTAGCGCTACCGAAAAAGAATGGTCTATTAAAAATGTTCATATTTCATAGTCATATTTTAGTACTTTTTACTTATAGGTTTAGGATTTGATAGGGAATAGCGCTCTTTTGTTACAAATTTGTTTATTTCAGCTGCAAAATTAAAACAAATTCTATGTAAAATAAAAACTTAGCAGCTTGATTTTATTTATTGTAACATACACTTTTTGGTTTTAAAGGTAGGAAGTTAGTTGTACCTGTGTGTTGCATAAGTGCTCGAAAAGTTTTCTCGTTCAACGATTTTCCCAAATGTTTTCTGCTATATTTTTCGATCTCAAAAAATCTTCGACCCCGAGATGAGATTAGCTGCTTTTTCAATGATTAAGCTTTGTAATGTTGTAACTGTAGCTGTTGAATCGATAAGCAAATTTTATTGGACTGCTTGAAATTGGTCGAGGAAAGTTCTGTGCGACGTTCGCTTTCTGAAGGGCAGTAGCTAAATGTTTCTCTAGATTGAGAATACTTAGTATTTTGGTAAGCTCTGGGGCCCGTTGCATAAAAGTGATTAGTTAATTAGTGTAGCAGTTTGTCTAGGAAAACTTTTGCTGCAGTTAACAGTTTTGGAGCTTTTGGTGCTGCTATGTCGTAGCTGTTGATGTGACTTATCCACAAATCATGAAGTAGTTAATTTATCCTTACTGACTCAGCCAGGCAAGGGAAATATTGAACTCAATTGTAATTTCTTTACTTTTTAAGCTGGCATCATTCCCATTTACATTGTAACTTAATTTAAACTTATGATTTCATTAGAACGCTCAAAACGCTTCAAAATGACATCTAAATTGTTGTCGTAGCCTGTTCGTAGGTTTGATTATCCGCGAAGAACTGCTACACTAATCAACTAATCACTAATCACTAATCCTCTAATCACCTTTATGCAACAGGCCCAGCTAAAATTTCACCAACGTATTGGTAAAAATGAAACAGACCATATCTTTTTCACAGTAAATATTTGTATATAAATAGTAAAAAGTAAGCAAAAACACTGTTCAAAAACACGTTCATAGCTTTGTGTAGTTAAACATATTAAGTTTTTATAGCAATTGTCACAAAAAAATCTTGTGATTTTAGCTTTTTTATTAAAAATACCAATTGGAACCGGAACCGGTAGCTAGAACCGGAACCGGAACCGGAACCGGTAGTCAAGAACCGGAACCGGAACCGGTTTCAAAAATCGGAACCGGTCCCAGCACTACTATGAAATAAAGCTTTAAATTTTGCCAGCAAGTTTAAACATTGAGAAAGCAAGAGTGAAAATTTAAAAGTTTAAGGAATTGAATTTCAGCAGAAATGTAGCAAGAACTAAAGCTTCAAAGCTTTACTTGACAGAATTATACTTTCTTTGCACTTTTCTTGGAAACTTTCAAATTGTTAGATCTCAAATTACTTCCCTTAAATTGACGTCAGTTAAACATTCGAAAGTCATTACCATTTTAAGTTTGTCTTGAATCGGACCGCCTGCGTGCTTTCGTTCGACATTTCGAATTCGACATTTTGAGCTGTTTACCAAATGAAAACTTCGTCGTTGTGCAACGAAACCGATTTTGAATGCGATTTGGAAATGTAACAGCAATGTTCGGATTTCTACTGAAACAGTTTTGCTTTCAACTTTATTTGATTGACGGCGTTAGCTTTCTGATAGCGCAACTGTGCTGTTGGATAACCGAACTTGCATCTGGTAAATTTTAATTAAGAATTTAAATTTAATCTGCAAAATCGTTTAGGCGTTTTTTGAATTTCTATAACAAAATTAGGAAGGCTGTTAAAAATCGTGTAGAAATCGATTATCATGCTTTGTACATAGCTTTCTATTATTACAGTTGCATGCTGTTGGATGTAAAGTACTTCTGAATTCGAGAAAATTTAAAATTTAGAAATTCAAAATTTTTGACAGCTTTCTTGTACTTTCTATACTTGTTCATTTTAACCTAAACTCGGAAGTCTAACTGATTTCGATTACCCCTCCAATTTCTTTCTTTTCGACATGGCCCCTCTCTCTGATTGGTTGGATAAGTCGAAATCAACCAATCAGATTAAATCAGCGTTTTTTCATTTGGTCCCTCATTAGCCAACCAGATGTGAGCAAATGTTTTGATTGGCTGAACACGGTTAAAGTAGAACAATTTTTGCTGGGAACCCTTGTGCGTGGAGTGAGTCATAATACCTCCCCATTCCTACGGGCTTCGTTCACTGCAATACAATCCGTATTCTCCCGGTTTTTTCGGCCAAAATCGGAAAAAACTCCGGTTTCACGGCTCTCCACCTGCCTTCTGCACATGTCTGGCCCGGATCCAACGTCACTAATGAGCTAAATTTTGTTGTGTTTCGATTTTATTTCAATATATTATTTAGCAATTTGTTTGACAGTTTCACTGAAAAATAAATTAGCCTTGATAATTTCCTGAAATTTGTGCAATTTCCATCCTTATTGCACTGCAAAATGATTTACAATATTATTACAGTTTAACTGCAGTGTCACTGTAATCACAGGCTTTGTTGTGACTGCAAAATTGGAACGTCTATTTAAAATGCACATTTCAATTTCTGGACAGTAGTTCTGTATTTCACACTTTAATATTAAATCGCTAATTGTATGTTTACAGATGATAGTGGATTTTAAATTACTTTGTGTGGGTTTTGTGAATTATTAACTCTAAATTTTCATCGTGGCCTTTGTCCTCAGAGCTACACAATTGGTAAAAAAGGGACCTGTTAAGCTTACCTCCCCAGTGGTTAAACAGTAAATTTAAAAATTTCAAGTTAAGACAGCTAAGGGTCTATTTCTTTAAAGATTAAACTGGTCGGATTAAACGGATTAAAAATCAGCCGGATTAAAATTTTAATTTCTATTTCTTTAATGCAGGATTAAACGGATTAAAAGGATTAAAATTAACTCGTTTAATCTGACCAAGTTCAATCCACGGATTAATCGAGGTGATTTTAATCCATTTAATCCGCCATTAAAGAAATAGCGATTAAAAATTTTAATCCGCCAACTTTTAATCCGTTTAATCCGCGTAGCTGCACGAGGATTAAAAACTAGTTGAAAATGCAGGCGAAAAATTAAACGGATTAAAATTAATCTTTTAAGAAACAGCGATTAAGCAGGTCGGATTAAAATTAACTCGTTGGGTTTTAAATCCGAAGGTGAATAAAGAAACAGGATTAGATTAAAATTTTAATCCTAAGTGCATTAAAGAAATAGGATTAAATTTAATCCGTTTAACTCGTTTAACTCACTGGATTAAATTTTAATCCGTTTAATCCGAGGTGCTATTTCTTTAATGCGGATTAATTTTAATCTAATCCGTTTAATCTTTAAAGAAATAGGGCCTAAGACAAAGGTTAGGTTTCTTTTGATCTCTCTTTACAAATCGAAAACATCAAAGTTCGTGAAATGGAAAATTTTGTGATATTTGAATGGTATGTAGGCGCGACGACCCTAAATAAGTGCTTGAATGGAAGAAATGTTCACAGCTTTTTCTGAATCTGCTAAGCTTTTGAGTCGAGTTTTGTTGTTAGATATTTCCAGATACTTGAAATATTTGCAAATTCCGACTTCACCGAATGAAGATTAGTTTTTCTATCCGTGATCATTGTTTCTCCGCCTCGTGCTAAGCACTTAATTAGTGAATCTAGCAAATGCAAATTAGAAATTAGAAAAATTAATGTACACAATTTCGTAATCCTCTTTTGTTTTTCAGATTCCTTCGAATGCCGAATTCGTGCCAGACGAAGACGATTGCAAAAGTCTAAAAATATGCTCAACAACAGCACCAGTGGAGCACACGATGATCTGGTCTCAAGTCGACGCGCGGAAGTGGAGAGAAGAATTCAGGAAAAACAGAATTCCATCACCGGATCCGTCCCGGCGCCTCGGACAAATCCGTTGACCGGAAAACCGAGCCGGTTTCTGAATCGGGGCGGCTGCACGGAAATTCAGAAACCGACCGGACTAGAACCGGATGTCATAATGGTCGCACCGGATATGCCGTTCCAAAACGCTTCGCTAGAGGACCTCTCGAGCACCCTCGATAAACAGCAAAAATCGAGACCGCAGAAGATTTCGCTCAACTACATCGAATACTGGAACAAGATGGCCCTGAAACGAGAACTGGAGCAAAAGGCAGCACAGAAGAAGGCTGAGGATACGAAAAGCAGCACGGAAACGGACAGCATCGACCCGACGTATCGCGGTGCTGGACCACTGATTGCGGCTTTCGAGGAGGGCAAAGCACCGCGCCAGCCCAAAATTCCGAAATCCGAAAAAGCCAGGGATCACGAAATGTCACCCCGGGATTTGCTCCAGGAGTTGGAGCAAGATCGGGTGATGAATCATTCCGCGGTTCTGGCCCGGAAACAGGAACAGCGAGAAGAGGAAGAGAAGGAAAAGACCAAACCGATCACCTTCGGCACCAGTTACGTCAAACCTAAACCGAAACCACCACAGCTGGAGGGGTCCGTGGGAAATCTGGCCGAACCCCCGAAGCCGGCTTCTAACATGGCCCAGAAGGCCAAATCCGCCCTAAATCTATCGGCTCCACCGGCCAAACCGATCGTTTTTCTGCCGAAAAAGGTACTGCGAAAGGAGACCCCCGAAGCGGTCGTTTCGATCGAGCGAACGGTCGGGAAACCGGTTCGAATCCAGGTGACTCAAATCAGCCTCCCCCGCAGCAACGATTTACGTAAAACCTTCTTCGTCGCAGTTCCGCGTCGGATGCCAAGTTTTGTCAAGGATGAGGGCAAAAAGCCGGCAACAACAGCTGTCAAGTCAGAGGATAAGCCTAAGACTGCCTCAGTGCAGCAGTCGAAAGCTGAAACTGAAACTGAAACTGAAACTGCCAAGTCGGGCGGAATTAACAGCATCATTGCCTCTGCGAAGGGCTTCTTTAGAAACTTCGCCTCCGGAATAGCTCCCTCTGCCGCCGCCTCTGAGGAGAAGTTGTCAGTTAGGGACGCGGAAACCGTCACCCGGCCAAAGTCCAAAAGTCCCGCCAGAGCGGTCAAGAAATCCGCCGGCGAACCGGAAAAGTTGCAAAGGGAAAGGACTCCGACAAAATCAGCCGGCGGTGCCAGAGAACGATCGAGTTCCAGAAAACGCCAGTCGGAAAAGGGTCCGATTGACCTGAGTCTGGTTCAGGCCAAAAAGGCAATCACTTCGACCGGATTTTCGGTTGAGTCAATTCCGGTGAAAATCCAGACCGGAAATCGGGAAAAGGTGATTGTACCGGACCGAATTGAGAAGCAGGTAATTGTCGTTCCCACCAAAGAACAGCAGCGACAACAACAACAGCAACAGCAACTGCAAAAGCAAAAACCGCAACAACCTGTGCAACCGAAAAAGGTTAAGCCTGTCAAGGAAGAGCCAAAAGCTGAACCAGTCAAAGCAAAGCCTGCAACTGCGAAACCGCTGACAACCGCGGATAAGAAAAAGTCAGAGAGCGTCCAAATCCTCCAGATAAAACCGGTCGATCCGAAAAAGACACCGCGAATGGTGTTCGATGCGGTCGAGAAGTATCGGGCCCCGGCAAATTTGACGAAATCCGTTTCCGAATCAGTGGTGCCGCCGCCGAAACTGGAGCCACAGTTCATTTCCACGATGAAGAAACGACCACTTTTCATCCGGACCATCAACCATCCGATTGCCAGAGTCTCTGAAACAAAAATAGACACACCCAACGCGCCTGGCGTTGCACCCCAGATTAACAGAGAAACGCTGCAGCGAAAAATGCCCGAAGTTAGGGTGAACATCAACAAGGTGAACGAAGATTTCCTTAACCTGTTGACGCTCGGCGAAGAACTGGAAACGGAGCATCGACAGAAGCGAGAGATGCGATCACTGGCCGGCCAGTCGCCACCAGGGATCCCAACTCAACCGCCTCAGTCTCAACTTTCGCAGAAGGTGCCTTTGAGTCCCTCCCGGCGCCAGTTTGGGGCCCAAGCAGCATCCCAGCCCCAGCAATTTGAGGTTCAAATTCAGAAACCACTGCAATGGTCACGACCAGCGCCGCTGAAACAACCCTACAGCCGGCCCATACCACCGATAAATCCACCATCTCAACCATCAACCCAGCCCACCACACTTTACAAGGCCCAATCGATGACCTTGACTAAACCGATGCCACAACGAGCGGTTCTCAGCAGCATGACCGATCTAAGCAAAGACGGTGAACCCCAACCAGCAGCTACGGAAGCGGGTTGGAAACCGTCTTGGCGGCGAACAACGGCACCGATGCAGTTTGGTAGCACCCGATCCCTAAATCCTCCGCCTCATTTTATGGGCAGTCAGGAAAGCCTGGCCTCCAGTATCGAACAGGGGCCGGTCTTTGGCAAAGTCATGAACGCCAAGAAACCGATGACACCAGAAATCCGACCGGCCAGTCAGAGCTCTCAGGTCAACCAACCCATACCTCCGCCCAGAAATTATCTGGCCTCAGCATCGCAGAAAGTCGAGGAAATGATCGACTCGGCTCGAGCTCAATACCAGCAGCAATCGACTCGACGACCTAGTCGAGTTCGTGAAGCGATTCAGCAACTCGACGCTGTCTATGAGACCCTACAGAAGGAATGTGACAGTATTGATGGGGAAAAGTCGGCACCAGAACCTCTGGAACCCCCTCAACCCAAGCCTAGGTTCACTCTGGTACAGCCCCACAAATACCAGTATCGGTTTGAGCCACAGGATACGGTGAAACCGGTGCCCTCCGCAGAATTCGTCAACTATCCACCGACGCCGAAACGAACCGATTCAATCGAGCGATTCGGCCGTCAGAGTGCGGAATATAAACCGTTCCAGTTGCAGATCACCCAATACCCGCCGCCCGTGGATCAAGCTGCTGAATCCGCAGCAAAACCGCGATCTCTCCAGCAGTCGGAAAGCAAGGACAGCCTGTCGAATCCGAAGATGGATTTCACCCGAAAATGGTTGGAGGGTGATCTTAAGTCGTTGACGGAAGAGAAACCAGATTTGCTGAAATTTGGACCCGATCCGGACTTTGATCAAGGATCCATCGGCAGTGCTTCGGCCGAGGTTGCCATGATCATCGATCGCGACCGGAGATCCCGATACACACCGGATCTGCTGCCGAAAAAGGAGAAACTGAAACCGAGATCTCCGGAAAAGAAACTACTGGGACCGCCGAAAACCTTCGTGATGAGCACCTACCCTCAGTCGGTGTGCTCCGTCGATACGGCTCGAAAGCGATTCGCCAAACTCCAGGAGGAGCCGATTGCTCCGGCCAGTTTCGAGAAGGTCACTTCGATGGAAAATGTGGCCATGTTCAAACCCAGCGTCCTGCCACCCCAACAACCCAATCTGGGCTGGGTTCAGGAAAAGGTCCACAAATACGACCCCGCGGAGCAGAGTCGAGAGACCAGTGAGCCCTGCAGTAGTCGATCTGCCTCCAAAAGACCGCCGTCCATAACCACCCATATGAGCAGTTTTATTCAGCAGTTTGAGAACGGCAACTCACAGGGCAACAATTTGAACAATTTTTTGAGTGATGAAGCCAAAATTTTGGAGTGCAAAAATTACGTCACCCGACGGTTGCAAGGGCTCACTTCGTCCTCCCAACATCTGCCCTTCGATACGAACGCTAACGGGCATTTACCGATCGTTGCCGCAGGGCCGACCTATGCCACTGCGGAATCGGACCGATATCCACCAACGACCCGAAGCGAAGCGCTGAGTATGACCAGCTCGTTGTACGGCCCGAGACCGTCCTGGCAGAAGGCTTCGGTGGACTACCAACCTCAAAAACCGCTGAAGTTGAACGCCTTGGATGCCGTAGACAACCTGGTGGCAGAGTTGGAGTTGAATACGGTAGAAGCAGAACCACATCGAGCCCGCTTTCCGACAGAAGCTGCGGACCGATTTGGCGTCGATATTGTGGCGATAGAAAGTCCCCAGCTGGGCAAACCCTTCGACGTCCAATCGGCTTCCTTCCGTGCGGATGGGGGCTATCAGAAGGCCGTTGTCCACGAACCCAGACGGGCAAGCGTGGCAACATCGTCCAAAAGCCAACTGATGACCACGGCAACCAGTAACCAGGTCCCACCCGGCACAGCTCCAAAGACCAGCGACGAAGCCCGAAGCGTGATCGGTCAGCTTCTGCGGAAAGTGCCCTCGGTATCCAGTATCGAAACGGGGGCCAGCAAGAGGTCAGCTGTGACTGACCTCAAGTCCCGCTTTGAGCCAAACGACGGGCCCCCGCCGCTTCCGCCGGCCCTGCAACAGTCGCGATCTCAATCCTCCCTCAAGCAGGGCGGTGTCGTCCTCAACCAGGTGGAACGCGTCCTAGCTGATCTGGAAAGCTATACTCCCCAGCGGGCCGCTCCGCCAGGAGTATCTCAGGAAAGTCTGACGGCGAGACGTCGACCCAGCCTGCTGAAAGCGGACAGCGGGCTCGAGGTGGGCGGAACCCAACGGTCGGACAGTTTCACCATGTTTCAGGTCCCCCAGCCACCCGAGCAATCACCGGGGGCGCCGCCTCGGACCCTGGTCAACTCCGAGACCGGCCAGTTCTGGCAGTTGGCCTTCGACAATGAGGACGACTATGACAACATCCCTGACATTCCGCCGCCGTTGAGAAAACGCAACACTCTGGGCGCGATCGAGGTGCCTCCCCAGCTGGCGTCGGCGGAGGGACTCTCGCATCGGTCGATGAGTATCACCGATCAACCGATGCTGTCGCCCAGCTCTCGCCAGAACCCTCTGAAATCGATGCTCCATCGATTCAGATCCCCGAAAGGACCGTCGGATCAGCACCCGGTGGATCCTTTACGGGGATCGGTCCTGTCGCTTCAGCCTCAGCCGGGCGCGCTGGGCACGCCACGCGGCATCCACAAAAGTCGCAGTCAGGACGCCACCATGCAGCGTTCGCTGGATTCCAATCTGCTCAGTCAGATGCTTCAAAATTCCAATGCTCCTGGTGAGCTATGATTACAAAATTAATTGCTACCTAAATTTGTAAGCTGATTTGAATTGAATTAATTGGCAGCAAGAGTACATAATAAGTACCTAATACATAAGAGTATGACAGGCCGGTTTCATGCCGCTATAATTAAATGATTCAGAGTTTATAAAAATTCTACGCCAAATTAAGTTATTACAGCTGATTACAGTCATGAGTATAATAAATCAAGTCAATTAATCGATCAACAAGAATAGCCTGAACTCTAACCTTAGTTGTTTTTTCAGACACTCGTTGTTTTCACTATGCTCACCCGCTATTATTTTGCTGTCTGGAAAATTGACAGATCAACTTTATAATTGGTTATTTTTACATTTTATTTTCAAAATAACATTAGTTTTTATTCAAAATACGCAGGTAACAGATAACAATGAAGAATTGAGATTAATTGTGAGCTGTGCGTGTAAGTGACCAGATTTAACATACAAACAGAAGACTTAACAGCCGCAACAATTCAAGCTTTTGCAGTTGACAAATTGAAAAAAGGCAAATTTCTGTTTCAGAAAAAACTGGTCCCTCCTTCGATGCCAAAACCTATGTTCAAAAGCGGAAGCTCAGATTACCACCCTGGTCCAAGAAAAAATAACCTTAATCCGCCCTAAATCCACCGTTAATCCGCCTTAATCCGCCGTGGCACAATGCCACAACAGTAGCAGACTTGTTGGGGTCACAGTCCGAATATGCCGTCGCCAAACTGGAACGAAGCACGAACGACACTCAAGACTCTATTTGTTGAATAACTATCAGTGTGGCGTTGCGGCGCAGAGACAGTGATCGATTTGTAGTACAACAAGTCTGACATTTGGATGCCAAAGATTTCACTTGAAGGCTGTTACTATGTTTTTTATTGACTCTTTTTAAGAGTGCTAGCCAATTTGCATTTGCCAATACTGTATCTATTGATTGGAAAGTTGTAACCCACCTGCTGTTGATGTGTATTAATGTGATCTAATCAAAAACGACACGTCTTTCAGATCTGGGTAACTTTTTTTCGAAACTAAGGATTCTAGAAAATGTTGACTACTTAACGTTTCCCTCGTTTTCGGTCTCACTTTTCGGTCTCACGTTTTCTAGCGCGCCTCACTGAATTTACATAAAAACCTACACCCTAGTGCAAAAATGTAACACTCTTTTCCTGCTGCGCCTCAGCGCAGCAGGTTGTTTAAATTTGCTCGGCCCTTCATTTTGCACTCAAGCACTGCATTGAACATGTTTTTTGCATAAATGCAAATCTTTAGTGCATTAAGATAGGGAGCCCACGATTTGTGTGTCGACATTTCACAGAAACTGGTTCCACATGCAAATTACGCATATGTGCTGAAAGCAGTCATTCTAATTTCTTAATTATCGAAACCGGAAATTATGCAATGGTCCTTTCTGCTGTTTTAAGACTTCACATTACATAAACTTTCGCTTCTCTTTCTGACTACTAAACTGTGAGTGAAAAGAAAGCAAATATGTTATAATTTTCACTAGAATATTCACAATGATATTTTAAAAGCTGACAAGCAGTCAAAGACAGAAATATATGATTCTTGCATTTGTCAACCGATCCGCAGGTAGCAAATCTTATTTGACATGTCGGATTTACTACATAATGAATTTAGATTTGAAGATTAATACTGATTTCAAATAGTTTACGTAAACTCCCAAGCTCCCAAGAAAAGCTTTACTGCTGCGCAGCAGGCCTACAATTTATAAAAAAATGTTCCTCTAGAAACAC
>JASAND010020599.1:0-31737 GCA_030248195.1 Trissonchulus latispiculum
TAAAATCCGGAAAATCCGAGTTTCGCTAATTCCGGGAATTGCGTGCATTTTCAAGAGTTCATTCTATTGGAAAAGTTATTCAGCTCGATAAGAGCTTTCGAATGATGCTCATCTTGGGGGTATTGGAAAAAATTTTCAAAATCCGGAAATTTCGAAATCCCGGGATTCCGGGAATTGGGTGCATTTTCGTGAAAATCTTGTAAAATCAAAAATATGCAGCGGGACCGGCTCTATTCGATTCTGAAAACAAAGTTTGGATTGCGATAAAAATTGGGCTAAAAATTAAAAAAATTAGATTTTCCGTGAATGAAACCCGAAATTCCGGATTTTATCGGATTTTCGAAATCTCGGGTTCCTGAGGATTCTAAAGATATATACATTGTTGGGGTTTACTGCAAAGGTTAATCTGCTATAAACGGTCGAAGTTTGTACACACATTTTTTGGTCGTACTATAGTAACAGCAAGAGTGCATAATTGCACTATTATTAAGAAGAAGAGTAAGCCACTAGAGGGCTTCTCTTCTTGGCATTGCGTAACGGTGCTCCTACCACAATACGCGAATGTTCCCCCGTTTGGGGGGGGGGTCGACCAAATCGACATCGCATACCCCCCCTCCGTTTGGTGGGGGGGGGGTAGCCAAAAAGAGGTCCCCGTTTGGTGGGGGGGTAGCCAACAGCCAATCAGATTGCAGAAACCCCCCCTCCGTTTGGTGGGGGGGTAGCCAAAAAGAGGTCCCCGTTTGGTGGGGGGGTAGCCAACAGCCAATCAGATTGCAGAAACCCCCCCCCAAACGGGGGAACATTGGCGTATTGTGGTCGGAGCACCGTTACGCAATGCCAAGAAAAGGAGCCCTCTAGTGGCTTACTCTTCTTCTAATATATAGAAGAAAATCATGGACTCTTGGTAACAGTTATTATTTGTGGCAAAAAGTTTCAGAATTGGTCAAACCTTTAATCCACCAGAATTCAGAAAAGCTTTTTCAAAAAACCCACTTTTCGCACCAAACTTTCGACTTTGGCGTAGTGCCAGAATCGATGTGTGTTAGATATAATAATGCCCACTACGGACTATTTAACCTTAATATGTTAGCTAATCATATGCCAAAAGGCAGGTCTCTCTGAAGAAGTTAGGCAAAACCGTTCGTAGCCCCCCCCCCCTTAAGCTAACAAAAAGCTGAATCGAAAAACTGATTTTAGATTCCTGCTCAGCGCCACGGAAAACCCCCGCGTGCAAGTTTTCAGCAAAATCACGGACAAAAAACTTTCATTTCCTTTGTCCCACTTACCAACTAAAATTTTAAAATTTTTAAAAATTTTTAAATTTAAAATTATTGCATTTTTGAATCAGCAGGTCCGAATTCCTATCCCCACCAGATTTCAACTGAATCCGTTAAATTGTGCGTTTTTGGAAAAGACCCAAAAATTTTCATATTTCATATTCCTTATCCTTCCTCTCATAATTTGAATTAAGTTTAACTTTGATTTATGACGTTTGCGCACCTAAACATAACATGTTCCACTCTTCAAATTTCTTGGATAAATAATAGTTGCTGATTGTTTGCTAATGAGAATGTGCCAGCTGCGAACAATTACTTAATTGCTTAAGCGCATTCTATAAACGTTACGCCCCTTTCTTTCGCTAACTAGAGAAGGCCCCTTCACATAGAGCCCCAGACTACTTCTTGTGTAAAATGCAACAGAGTTTCTAAACTAATATCTTTGGCCAAAGTCCAGAGGTACAGACTGGAAGCTATAGCAGAAAATAATAACAAGATGAGGTCAAACACAGCTGTTGCGAGCTAGTCACAGACTTCATTCTAGAATCCAGGCATTATTGAATGCAGTTACTAGTCCACCAGTCTGTCACTGAATACTAGCAACAGCCTTGCTGTATAGGTCAAAAGTCCATTTAACCTGCTAATAGATATGAATGAATGCATTAGCAAGTGAAGCAGCAAATTAGGAGAGGCAGTCCTGTTGAGTGCAATTGCAGGAAGAATATGAATTTAGGTACAGCAGCTGTGTTTGCTTCTTGTATACATCTGAAGACTCTATCCTTCTCTCTATAAAATAACCTCTGTAAATCTATCTAAAGGCCAGTCATATCAGACTTCTAGACTTTAGTTGCTTACTGGCCCTAAGAAGTTTACCTTCAAATGCTTAAAGGTCGCGAAGCAGAAATGTGTCACAACGTAAAAAAAATTATCTCTATAATATGGCAAAAGACTTTGAAATTGTCTTGGTTCTCAAACAATCTGTTGCTAAGTTAACATTCAAGTTCAATCAAATCTGTGATGTTTAAATATTTCATCAATGGGCCCTTAACATTAGGAGCAGGCTGCGCTGAACATTACCGAAAATGAAAGCAATTCCAATTTTAACGATAACATTATGTCAACACAACTACACAGTCGTCCAAAGCGCGCATTGCAAGGAAACACTGGATTTAAGGAGGGGGGTACGAATTTCACTAAAAGTTCTATGTTGGAAAAGCTAGCTAGTAATTCTGCCACATATGTAGTACTAGAATTTGTGCAAAATAGTTTACAGTTAGAAAGAATTCCATGCAGTGTAGCGTCCAGTGGACGCATACAAACTTCGGTGTGCGCTGAACGCTATGTGCAATATACGATACACAAATTATGCCGAGAAAGAATTGATATATAGGTCCAATTAATACACCAAGTAATTCGTGGTAAAAAAGTTCCTGGTTTGGTCAAACCATTAAACAACCATAGATGAAATAATTTTTTAAAAACCCATTTTTTCGCAACAAAACTTGCACTTTGGCGGCTGCCATAAACTGTGTATATGAAATATATTATTGCCCACTCTGAACTTTTTTACCCTGATATGTTGGCTAACTTTGATCAAAGACTCGCCCTCCGACGATGTCGTGCCAACACGTTTGGGGCCCCTTAACTTTACACAAACAGATTTTTGCACCCGTACTTGTATTAGACAGGATTTTTAATCTCGTTAGTTATCGACTTGGCTATGTTTAAAAAATTTGAATTTGAAAGAATTTCATCTTCAATTTGCGTAGTATTAATTTGATGCCTAGTCTTGATGAAATTGGGGAGACGGTTGTATGAGGTAGTACGAGTTGTGTCCGGGTCCAAGTTTTTTGAGAAACGGACCGGACCCGGGCCCGTTTGCTCAATTAATTAACTTGATTTAGCTTAGCCACGTATAATAATGTTTGCTTTCATTGTGCCAAATCTTAGATATTTCATTGAGCCAAACAACAAGATGATATTTGTAAGTATTTATATTGGATGTCACGAAAAATAGGAGGTCGGACGACCAGTACTCAGTTGTCTGGCCAGCTACTGAGAGCCCGCTAAGAACCAACTGCAATTTATTTTTGAACAACGCACATTGTGTATATTCATGCGAAAAATGAAATCGATCCAAGAAATTTGGAGCACCCCCATTTTGACGCCCCTTAAGGGGGGGGGGTCGCCGGGTAACAAATTTTATAGTGACCGATTTCGCTCAGTTTCGGGTATAATATACCCCCATATGTGTCCAGAAACAAGACAAATGTTTAGAGTCCAGGGTCAATCCATTTACGAGTGCAGTTAAAATCCCTACAATTTCGTATTTACGTCACTATACCTCTCTGAGGGTCTCGAAGTCGTGTACACATGGGGCGACAAAGAACTACGGCCTAGCCAATACATCAAACACGCCAAGCATCTATCCGGGGCTATTTATTGCTGTACAAATGAAAATGGTGCGCCAAGTAGCTAGCAAGTAACGGTGCATGAAATATTTGACCAAGCTCATCCAACTGTTATTTACTTCAAACTTTAACCCGCTCTAACTTTCACATACTACTTTGTAGAGACTTGGTGCAAGAACATAAAATGTTCAGGACATGAAGAGTTTCAATTTGATATAAAATTTGGTTATATTTAGAAAATTTGAAAATTTGCCATTTTTAGACTATAGGCCTCCGTCATCGAACTGAGGCATGCATACACAGTTCAACACCAGCAATTGCTGTGAAACTTAGCAAATATCTTCCTTTCATATATATATGCAAATTGGCACATAAAATTTGGTTGGAATATTTCGCCTTTTCCCTTACTTATGGACCATTATATTCAAAAATTTCAGAAAATGACGTATTTCGAGGCAAAACGGCAACTCGGCAACCAAAAGTGTGATCTACTTCCAAGCAGCAGGGATTGTGCGTATGCAAATTGAACCTCTATTTGTGCACTGTGTTAATATCTATGCGCGAAATTTGTGCAGTGAATGGTACTTCAGGCTCAGGGCATGACAAAACATATCTTCGGTGGCATTTTTGTAAGTCAGAATTGTGCAAAAACCTACTTCATCCAACTTTGAAAATTTCTACAAAATCGGTAATTAGCGCAAAAACACGTCAAATAGATATTAACACGCTACCTAATTCAGATTTACATTTTGGCAAGTTATAGCTCATTTGCTCTTACACAGTGCGTTAACTTTTGGTTACCGCGAAATTTTCCTAACTTTTTCGTTTTCCTATGTTTAAGGTGGTGATTCCTTTTGGGCACAAATTGTTGGTTGGCGCAGACCAGGATGAAATTTGGCGAAACTTTCCGAAATACGTTCTTTTAGCGTTCTAACACCCCTCCGCGCAATCCTGGTTCAAAAATTCTAGATTTCCGATCAGGGCGGTTTTTACCAATTTCTGAAAGTTTCGCAGCAGCTATACAGTTATAACTATATTCATTTCAAAGAGCTCGTTGTGCTTCACATTTTTGCTTTTTAAAGCAACTTTCTAGCTTTTCTCTAGCGAGCGATATAGCCGAATATATTTTCTTGTTTTGGCGTCGAAAACTTGTCATTTTTGCAGAAATCAAATAATCCATCATTTCTTGACCTACACAAGCCGTAAAATCAAACTAAGGGCGTCGATCTGAAGGTCTCACAGGGGTAAATTAACCGATGGATGATCGTCTTCCAACAGCTATCCCGTGGGCTGCTATCATGAAAAATGTAGTTTTTGCAAAAACACGACTAATTTTTTCCAAAAATTGTGGAGCATTCACCATGCAAACTGGAGGGCTGCTACTTAACAAATGAGTTCTGCACAAATATACCCAGGGACGTTTTTTTAGTTGCCCCGATTACTGCTTTCTAGCTAAAGTAATCGCTTGACAAATTTGGAAAAAGTAGGCAAAATACATGTTACCAACACATTTCAGCTTATTTCTCCATAACGAAGAGCGATTTCACAATAAATAAAAAAATCGTGCCCAACTATTTAATGGAGGTATCGAATGATATAACCGATGTCTCGCGACAAAATTTACTTGAGTCTACAACAAATCTGGAAAATTATAGTTCTTCTAAAATGTGTTAAAAATATTTTAGAAAAGCAACATTGGTCTCATGGTATGCATTAAAAAGTGAAAATGTCAAGCTGCATTTTGATATAAAAACGGCTTCTTAACTCCAAGTAATAAATGAGTAATAATGGTGCAAACTTTATGTAACCAAAGGGAATCACCACTTTAACATATGTCGGGGTCACCTTTAGAGGACTACTGTGAATGATAGGGAAAGTTTTGCAACAAACGCAACTGTCTTGTTTTGCGGACCCATGGGGAGTACAAAATATGTGAAAATGGGAAAAATCGGAGATGGTCGAAAATAGGCCTGATCGTTGCATTGCATTACAGAGGGATCAGTTACATTCATATTTTGACAAGGCGATAAAATTCATCTAGTCCTCACGAAAATTATCAGTTTTAGGTGACTACCAATTGACTGAACGATTTCTTCGAACAAACCAAGCATTTCTGCTACAAACATTCTGCAGAAAAGTGTATAAAAGTAAACTAGAGATAATTAGTGTTATCTGCTTAGCTGGTCAATTCAGAGGCGTCTGCCTTCATCAGTCAGCACCGTGTAGTCAGAATTTTATTGGTCAGAACTTCGTTTGTCAAAATTTTATTAGCAGAATTTCGTAAGCAAGAACTTTAACTACTCGTTTAACTACTCATTCTTAACTTTTCTGCGAAAAGACCCTTGGTTATGATTTGCGTTATGCTGTATGAACTATGCAGTCCTTCCGTCATTTTCTGCCTAGAAGATGTATGTATTTTGGACGGCTGGCTCAAAAATCCGGCTGGGAACCCTCTTGAAAAAATGACTTATTTGCTGCTATCTGGCAGCACAAACTCACAACACACTCATATAAATTGGTGTCGCTTAGAGACTATTTTACAAAATTATCATCCGGATCAGCGATCTTGTCAGTCTGCGCCAGTCTTACTCCAGTTTTCGCCGAGCTACATCCATGTCTCGGGGGAGGGGGTTTTACAACTCCCTAAATTTTCGATATTTTCCACTTTTTTACCAAAAATCTGGGGGGGATTGTGAAATTTGAAAATTTTTAGACACCCATAAAAGTATCTCGAAAGCAAGAAATATATCGAAGCTTCGCAAGTATCTCGCTAAAGCTGAGAAATGTCTAAGACTTGACTCAAAAGTTAAGCATTGTCTCGAAAGTTGGCAGAAGTCTCAGAAAGTTCCTCGAAAAATAAGGTTTGTCACAGAAGAGCGGAAAACTTTCGAGACATTTTGTCATACTTTCGAGACATTTTGCCAAAGTTTCAAGACATCTTGCCAAATTTTCGGGACACCTTGCCAAAGTTTCGAGACATTTTGCCAAACCTTCGAGACATTTTGCCAAACTTTCGAGACAAATTGTCCAACTGTCAGAGAAACCTTCTGCACTTCCCGTGACTTATAACGTGACATACCCATTATTCCGGACTATTGGCAGTCCGGACTATTTGTCCAGACTACTGGTTGTCCGGACACTTTTTCCAGACTATTCTGTCCGGATTGCTGACTATGTCTGGACAATAAATGTAATTAGTCTGGGACTAATTAGCTTAGTCCGGACTAAAAGCGTGTTTTGTCTAGGACAGTGACAATTAGTCTCGGACATGTCTGAGACAAAAAAGATTGTCTCGGACATGTCCGAGACTAAAAATTTTGAAAGTCTCGACTATTTTTCCAGACATTAGTCCGGACAAAAATTAGTCTCGGACATGTCTGAGACAAATGCAATTAGTCTCAGACATGTCCGAGACTAATTTTTGGTTAGTCTTGACTAAGACTACATTCCTCGCGGAGTTAAACGTGACGGACCCATTAGGGTAGGTGGGGTCAGCCGGTTTTGGGTGGGGTGGGGTCCGGAAAAATCGAATTTGAGGTAGGGGGTAAAAAATTTTTGTCAGAAATTTAAGACAAAAATTGCGATTTTGCTAAAAAAACGCTATTTACAACCAAAAATTAACAATATTACAACCGATTTCGTCATTTTTTTCAAAAAAACGAATTTTTGCGAAAACTTTTGATTCCCCCCCAACGCCTTACACCTATGCCTATGATTAGCAATAGCTGAAAATGCTATTTTTGGCATAAAAATTTTGGGGAGGTTTGAGCATGAGGGGGTCATGGGGAGGGGGTTTAGGGCAGGTCTAAGAAGGGGCGAAGAGGAAGAGGAAAAGAAGAAGAAAAGAAAATTTCGGAGGAGGGGGGCCCACCTCAACTTCCCGTTACACCTATGGTGGAGAGGAGAAAGCATTTTTACAGGTCGTAGCATAATACTTCTGTAGGTGTACCGGAGATTTTTGCTGAGGTGGACTGCTCTCCCCCTAAGCTTTTTTGGGGGCTGTGCTGGCCTCTGCAGATTCCGCCAAGACCCCCTGAGTAAAATCAGTTTCATAATAGGCCCCTTTACTCTCCAATTTACAGTTCACTTATTTTTCACTTCAGTTCACTTATTCATTTATTCACTTGTGCTACAGTATCCTCGCTTGAGTTGCTCTCGCGGGGTAACAGTACTTCTGTGTTAGGTTAGTTTCACTCTGGTACCGCACATTAGGCTGCCAGGAGCTCAGGGTGTCAAAAGTTGGCCTTGCGGTTTGAATCCCTTCACTAAAATTTTCAAGTTTTTATTTCGGTAAATTTTGTTAATTTTTTCTGTGGGGGTTGAACCCTTGGTAAGCCTTTTTTTGCCGTTCAATGACTTTTGTCCATTTTCTGCATACGTATTTTCAGTGCTGGACGGGGGCCGAAATTTGCGGCCAGCACCCGCCCCGCAGCCCGCGCTCATATTTTGGTCCGCACAGAGTCGGCCCGTTGCCCGCACCAATAAATTTCGGCCCGCGGCGGCCCGCAACTAAATTTAGTTTTATTTAATTTAGTCTGCATGCATCAGAGCATTAAGTAGCTGCTACTTTTATTGATTATTCGTCGATTTGTCCATAATACAAGCGTTTGTCGTTTTCAAAACATTCATAGCTGCGGTCGCGCGTTTTAGAATTTTTATTGCGTTTTCCGTACTAGAACGTTTTGTCTGTTTATCAGCCGATTTCACACAATTGGAAATTTCGTGGGGATGTCTGGAAATTTCGTGGGGATGTCTCTGGAGGTTGGCCACGATCATCTACATGTTCTCACTGTAATGTAATTTACCGAATTTTACTGTTTATTTTGCGAGTCTCGACTGTAATTTGCCTAATTTTTGGAGTTCAACGATAATTTTTATACTATTTTAAAGCTTAGAATGTGCTTGTTACAACTAGTTGACAATAGCTGTCTCACTTCAATTCTTCGACTTGAACATATTGTAATAACAAGAAAAGAATTTTTGAACACGGATTTCTCGAAGTGTAGGAAAGATACAGAAAAGCAACCAGTTCACGCTCCCAAAGAAACGTCTCCCCGAGGGCTATTTTTCCTGAAATTGTTTAAAGATCCAGTAAGCTGGTTTCGAGTAAAATGTAAATTTAGTCAAATTTTCGTCAAAAGTTTCAACTATGGACGCTTACTCCTTCCAAACAGAAAGACAAAACGCAAAACCCTGAAAGAAAACGACATATCCTGAAATGTGTGTTTACAGCCGCTCTCTAATTGCTTGCACGAGTCGAAAGAAATTCATTTTTGAAATACGACACGGTGGCGTGAGTCGAGAGACGAAAATAGCAACATCTTGTTTTTAATTGGAGCAAATCGATTTCACCTAGCTGCCGTTAATTATCCTCGGAATTATAAGGAAAAGCGAAGCGGGAAAGGTAAGGGGGACAAACGGCGTTTCAATGAGTAAAATTTGAGTCTCGGGATTTGAGGTTGGAAATACCAATTTTTTATTACTAGAATCAAGAGTACATAATAACTAAGAGTGTGACAAGCGTCTGTTGCGAGCTTCAGCATACAAACATAGCGTGCAAATTTCTTTGAAGTAATGGGTCTAATTTGGGGGGAAGGGGGTCAGCCGTTATCGTGCAGATGATGCCCAAGTCTATTAACTAAGAGCTTGACGCTTGTCACACTCTTAGTTATTATGTACTCCTGCTAGAATTAGATGATTGTCCGTTGGGTCTCGACGTTTCGCCCATCTTTACCTATTCGCGTCTTCAGACTGGTAGACCTTAAGAGGGTTGTTGGGATAAGAGGCGGTCGGGGATTTGACGGGACCCTACGCGCCACACCTGTGTAACATTACGACTATACTATCCAGGGGTTATTCTTTTATAACCCCCTTCGTTTTAAGTTATTTTTGCATAATTTCCTTATTTTCAGTCTCAAGTGAGTTTGCTCTATTTCACAGTTGTATTGTGAAATTTGTAGCCGCTATCGCACTTATTTTTCGCTATACGTATGTAACTTGTGTGGTTTTGGGTTACCTGGAGGTAAATCTGTTTGTATTGTTGCTCTTGAATAAATTTTTTCAGAACTCTTAGTCAAACAGGTTTCGCCCAAGAATTTGACAAACGTATTTTGTACGTATGACGGAAAGATTGAAAGCTAAGAAGGAAAGGAATCAGGCGTATTCAAGTCTAAGTTGTTGTAGAGAAAATGCTAGCGGAACCATGCTTGCACCGAGCGGGTCCGTCCACATTGAGTGTTCGGGACTCGGCTCTGAAATTCCGTCCTCGAACCAGCTCGGTGTCACAAGCAGACTTGAAGGCGAGAGGTGTTGGTTCTGGGTTGAGAAGATCTAGAAGGGGCGTAGCCCGTCTGTTGACGGCACTTTAACCGGTTTTTGGAAGATTTGGAGAATGCTGGGATGTTGACGGTTGTCACATCGCAGGAATCTGTTATGTTTCAGGAGTACATATGCAATTGCATACTGGGTACTGATTTGCGGGGGGTCCACTAAGTACGCAAATGCGGGGGGGTCCACTAAGTACGCAAATGCGGAGGGTCCACTAAGTACGCAAATGCGGGAGGTCCACTAAGTACGCAAATGCGGGGGGGGCGGGGTGGGCCGTGAACGCGCAGAGCATGGCTCGAGAGTTGATAACAGAGCTTGCCAGCTGTCACACTCTTGATAACAGAGAGCCTGCCAGCTGTCACGCCATTATCTACTACGTACTCTTGATAGAACTAATTTCTTGTGCACTGTTCTACACACAATACGTAAGCCGACATGTGATGTGATCTTGAGCTAGGCCATGTGAATCCAAACTAATTATTCTAAACTTAGAATGTGTTTGCTTATGAGGTTGACATAGTCCTGATAATTTTTAATTCGGATATCGCTACAATAATTTCCAAATTACGTAATTAGGTACTGAATGAGTTATTGAATTACTGGTTAAGGTTACTGGCTTTACGAGCGGATAGTTGTTGCGAATCTGGCAACTTTGATCAGTCCGGTCAAAATACGTGTTTTAGCAGCTGCTGCAGAATCATTGCTGTGCTGTTGCCATCTAACGACATCTGCAGCCTAATCAAAAAGTTTGTAAAATGCTTGGATGGAGACTTTTGTGAACAAATTCCAAATTTTCTAAGAATCTTTTCACAAATAGCCCTTAAAATTTACTAGAAAAAGAATCAAAACCAGTGTTAGCGCATGGTCATGTGAAGTTGTTTAGGGCAGGCTGCGGTCCCCGCTGTCGAAACAGCTCGTTTTCAATTCCTAATGGAGTGCCGCGAGCGATCAGGTGATTCTAGGATAGGTAGATTCTGTGGTAAAAAATTAGAGCTAGCTGAAGCGCGAGAAAAACTCGAGCTTATGTCGTCTCGACTAGAGCTTTCGAATACCTTGCAACATGACAGGCTTTAAGACTTGGTATTTTTTCCATGCTACTAACTATGAAATAGCAGCTAGCATTGTACTGCCTACTCATTTAGCAAATTAGCCGTCTTCGTACAACGAATTGTTATTAAAATAACCAGATCGGCCTTTTGCCTTAAAGTTTGTTAAAGGGCAAATAATTTTGAGGACACGTTAGACCGGCCAGTCGCGTTTATTCAGCTCAGTTAATTACAAATATTCATCATCTACTCTTGTCATTTTAGTGTGGCTGCTCGTCAATGCCTCCCGCTTTGAATGTTAGTGTGATGCTAGTGGGGGCTCTTTGGGGGAGACTAAATTTTAATTTTAATTAGTTTTAATTCTAAATTTTTCTAAAAATATGCTAAAACTAAAAAGTTTCAAAAAAATTTCAATTTTGCTACAGGTTTGCTACATTTTTTACTAAACATTTTATTTTGCAGAATGTCACTAAAAGCTCGCTTGGAGCATTTCTTCTCTGCCCCTATATACACGGAGCAATTGGAGCTCATTCTTTCGGACAGTTCCTTGTTTAACATCCATCGACTGGGAAAAGAAGATTTGTTTCTGTTTTTGCCCATAGTGGCTCAGCTGGACCTGTCCGAATAAGCATCCGAAATATACAAAAGTCAGTCACAGGCTAGTTATGGCAGCACTATCAGCAGATGTCAGTTGGGAAGATATGCCTACTCTGGCAGCCGAAGTTGTTTAGGGCAGCGTGCGGTGTCTGCTGTCGAAACGGCCCGTCTCCAATTCTGGATCACGCCTGGATCTCCAATTCTGGATCAAAAAGGGCATCCGATTTTTTGAGACGGGGAACGATTTTTGGGAGGAAGTGTGTTTATGGGGTCTTCCCCGCTCACTCCACTAGAATAAGCCCAGTGAGATAGCCATGAAAATTTCAATTTGCTACAGGTTTGCTACACTTTTTACTAATAATATTATAATTAACTTTTTATTTTTCAGAATGGCCCTAAAGACTCGATTAGAGCATGTCCTCTCTGCCCCCATTTACACTGAGCAGTTAGAACTGGTTCTTCCTGATAGTTCATTATTCAATATCCATCGACTGCAAAAACAGGATGTCTATGAATTGTTGCCCATCGTGGCTGAAATGGACTTGGCCGCTAAGCATCTCAAATATACGAAAATAAGTCAGCGGCTAGTCATGGCCGCACTATCATTAGATATCAATCAGGAAGACAGTGCTACCCTGGCTTCCGCTGCGGAGTCCCTTTTGTGGTCGCCCCATAGGATGTTCACTTCCTGCCTAGTTGAGAAAATGGTGGCTGGCTTAGATTATGATTTATGCAAACAGATTTTGGCTAAGTAAGAAGCTTTAACAAATCCTTAACTTTTTAAACTTTGGCCTAAATACTTATCAGATAAAGAATCGAACCCCGTGGTAGTGCAAGGTCATACGAAGTTGTTTAGGGCAGCGTGAGGTGTCTGCTGTCGAAACAGCCCGTCTCCAATTCCGGATCACGCCTGGCTGAAGTGCAATAAATGCTCGAACCCTATCACATTATGCAAACATTACTTTTCACGAGTTCAACCAAAGGACCAATTTATTACACGGTTAATTTCGTTTCGTCTAGAGCCTTCAAATACCATGCAAGACAGGCTTGGTCTAACACTTGGTACTTTTCCATGCTAATTGCAACTAGCATAACACCACATTATCATTTAGCAAATTAGTGGTCTTCGTGCAACGAATTGTAATTAAAATAACCAGATTGGATTTGCCTCAAATTTAGCTGAAGGGCAAATAATATTGAGCACACGTTAGACCGGCCCGCCTCGTTTATTAATTTATCAGTTATCTTAATGCGCTGAAGCTTTGATTTAAATCAAATTACAATTATTCATCATCTGCTTTTGTCATTTTAGCCTGGCTGTTGAGCCCAGTCTACCATTGAGAACGTCACGGTGGTGAAAAATGTGATAGCGATAGCGCGGTTGTTAGGAATTGATTTGAAGTGTTTGTTCAATCAATATTCGTTTCCGGCGCCCTATTCAATTTCAAGGGACCGATATGCGTCTGTCAAAACATATTGAGTACACCATTATAGCGAGATTCCGCGGATGGGGCATATGAAAGATTTACCAGCTGAATTCCAAGGAAAATGTGTGTGCCTTAGCTTGGCTGACTATTCCAGCCCAGCCAGCGTAATTTCCTGGAATAAATTTGCTTTAAGTCAGTCCAGCTTGATTCCAGCCCAGCTGGCACAATTCCAGGAAAGTTTATGCGCTTAGTTCTCGCCAGCAACATTCCAAGTCTGCAAGCGTAGATTCCACAGAATTCATTTCAGATGTCCACGAAAGCATTTTTAGGATTCGAGCTAGAGCAATTCCGTTCCAGGCGCGCAAAAATCCATCAACCTAGCCATTGCATTTTGACTCCTGTATACTTTATATTAATGGCGACTATACATTAATAGTGTCGTAATGCTCAGGCACCTTTATGCCAATAACGTCGTAATGAACATTTAGTATTGTTAACTTTCCAGAATACCTGAGACACCCAAAGTTTATATCCTGTGACACCTTAGACGTTCGTTTGATCACATCACCTCCCTATAAACTGCGCCTCCGCGTGTATTTGCAACTAGGTTAACGTCCTGCCGCTATTGCTATTTATTTGCTTATTGTTCTTATTGCTATTTTACCGCTCAAGATACTATCCAACGGATAAACCGAAACAAATAATGTAAAACTGCCTGAATCTGATTATTACAGCCTACTGTAAACTGTTTAAACGTCTAGTGCCCAAACATTCTTACCGGGGACTGCACCAATAAAGTTTAAGAACAGCAGCAGAATAGAAGAAGTGTAATTGCAGGATTCCCATTTAAAATCGGACTTAGTCTTCTGCTATTCAATAGCTTTTCCGATTCTTAACCTTTTTTGGTGCAGTCCAGGGATAACCTAAACAATTCATGTTTACTTACATTACAACAAGGGCACATAAGACATGCCTGCTATACAACAGTAAAAAAAGTTCACAATACATATCGTCTTCATTTGGTAGACCATAAAATCCGGACCATGAAACCCGTGACTGAACTGCTGAACATCAAACCCTAAAAACAATAAAACACGTTTATGTTTAAGGCACGCAAAAACATTCGCAAAAACAAAAAAAACAAAAACATTCTAGCATATGTAAACGACAAACTGGGCAGAGTATAGTGAAATGGGGTGCCTATGTGCTTTAGTAACCAGTCGGTAGAATTTACGTAGACTAAAGCTGAAATTACTAGAATAGAGTTGGCTGCAGAAGTAAAACAAAGTAATAGAATGAGTACTGTTTCGATGGATATGCTGTTGTCACTTGTCAGTAAGACGCCAAGACCATAGGGACCAGTGGTCACTTCCGTCGGTCTGAAAACTACCCCCCGGCCAAAACATCGAAAAACTCGTTTCTAGCGAAAAACTATGTACTCTTGTTACAATTTCTCAATCCTGGCGAATTCTGCCTCAGTTGCCTTGAGGACTTAGACGACGATATTTTGGAATGTCACTTCTGTTCTTTGACTGCCGGTATCAGTGGACCTAGTTACACAGGACACATTAATCGTTACCACATCAAATGTGCCTCTCCAGACGCAGTTGGACGAGCTGCCTTGCGCGCCGGTTGGAACAAAGTGTTCTGTTCAATGCACGCTGAAGGATTGCCGCCTTCAATGTTGATGAATGTTCAACTGGAGAACTCTTAACTGTCTTGTACTTTTTGTCTTTTTATTCTATGCATGTATGGGCAGTATGACAATAAATGGCAGTTTTGGTAAGTTGCCCCTACAAAGGCTTTGGTTCAAATCCATGCGTTCAATGACTTCTGAAATTTTTGCCGGTCGAGTGATTCGGCCGGCCGCGCTTGAAAACAGACCAAATGGGCCGAACAGTGCTACCGAAAAGCCTTTCAAAACAGGCATGCAAGTACCAGTTTCGCAGTAGTACATTTCGCTAAATTTTTTCACTATGATGCATCGAGGTACTCTTAGTAATCCATAACAGAAAATATCACGTATTGGCCTGGTTCAGGCGACCGGCCAGTCGAGTCTGCCGATTTGACACAAGAACTCTACTTAGCACATGCACCCTAGCAACACATTCCAGATAATAGGTCAGCTGAATTCCACTCTAGTAAGCAAGATTCCTACCAATTAAGCTGAATTCCACAAAAGCCAGCTGAAATCCAGGAATGTTCTAGCGTCTTGTTTTGGCCAGCCTGATTCCAGCACAGCCAGCCAGATTCCGCGGAATATTTTCTCAACTAAACCTGGCCAACTAAATTCCAGCCTGGCAAGCGTAGTTTCCAGGGAAAGGAAAATGCTAAGTCCCAGCTGGGTAAGTTCCGCGGAATCTCGCTATAATGGTGTACTCAAAATGTTTTGATAGACGCAATATGGTTCCACTTTCGTGGAAAAGTTTGTCGAAAAATTCAGCGAAACGGAGGTATCTGAAAATGGTACCGTGTCCTACTCTTTCCGGCGTGGAATAGCCAGCATCGAAGGGAACTCTGCGCAGTCATTTAGTGGCAAGAGAAGATATGCTGATGGTGATGCAAGCCCGGAAAACTTTAAAAGACTGTGTGCTCGGGTCGACGAACTGGAACGAACTGTCACTGAGTTGCGTGAGAAACTTGATACTTGGTTATAAAAGAATTTGTTTTGTGTATTCATTGTTACTCGGAATTTGTTTTGTGTATTGTTACTCGGAGTAAACTGCCAGATTTTGTTTAAGATTAGTTTGCTAGGTGCTAGTTTATTCAGTTATTACCACTAAAGCCCGAGAAGATTCGACTTGTGGACTAAGCATAGAACTAAATTAGTGGGTATGTACCACCGGAGGTATATATCAATAGTGCGGCAAGCAAACATCAAGAGTGCATTATTGTACGATACTGTATTCAAGCGTGTATATATAATTATAATTGTACAACACTGTAAGTAGAGTAAGCCACTTGATGCCTTCTCTTTGTTGCATTGCTTAGCGGTGCTCCGACTGCGGTACGCGAATGTTTCCCCGGTTCCTGGAAGGACGTGTTGGCGAAAGAGGTCCCCGTTCGGTGGGGGCAGAAAGTTTGCCAAGACGGGTTTAGATTAGCTGTTTGCAACCCTCCTTCCAAACGGGGACCCATTTTGACTACCTCCCCTCGTCCACCAAACGGGAGAGGAAGTAGCCTTTGGATTTGGCTCAGCTCTTAAAACAGTTCTTTTTAGAGTGAACTAAAACTCCGACTGAAACTATTTTACGCTGCCGACTGAAACTGAATCTATTTCGGACCACCGACGGAAACTGAAACTAAAATCGGCGGAGACAACACTGGCAAACCAAGCTCATTTTGCACAAATACCTTGCTACCTTGCATGTTGTGTAAATAATATGCGGGTCCAGCTCCAAACCATGACCTTCTTTGATGCATATCGAGTTTTGTCCTAGTAACATCGAAGCTGGAGCCGGGAGATGATGGAGAAGAGTGTTAGTATGAAACTAAATGTCGATATTTTCAAAGACCGAGATCCCGAGAGTATTTTGATTTTTATAGAGTGCGAGAAGTTAACAGAAGTTATGTAGTTTAGGTATAGCTTCTGCTTGTTAGCTTGCTTAGCCAAATTTGGAGTTAATTTTAGGTTCATTTCATCTTAGCGGGCTTGTTAAGAGTAGAGTTAAAATTTGTTACACTGCAAGCGAGTTAAAATGAACTGTTTAACTCTTTTAACCCTGTGCGCGAAAAGGATTGAGTTAATTTTAACTCTTTTAACTAGCTGCGCGAAAAGGCCCTTGGTTGCCTTAAACTGTTATTGAAACTTAAAAGCTATTAAACTTGATTGTTAATTTGCATCCAGACCGGAAGCCGGGGCCGGCCGGGGAGCGAAAGTGGTCAGCCGGCGGCCGCTCGTGCCTCAAACACTACACATACATATAGACTTGACTCGTTTTTTTAGCAACTAAATATTCATGTATCGATAACTGTATATAACTACGTACGTATAAAATGTAAGACAACAAATGCGTGACTTGACAAGTCGATCCCAATCGAATCCCCAAGTTCATAAAAACCCTAAAGAAACAAAACCTAAACCAGAGACCTTTTAATTGCCCAAATTATTAAATATTTACAATTTCTACAACCAGATGAAAACAATCATTACGATAACAATGGCAAAAGCAATATTAAATGAATATAAAGTTAACACCACACACACAAACAAGTTCAATCAAGAGATATAGACATGAGCATAGTCGTATTTCTTTCTGATATCTGAGGGCAAACCTGAGATGTCCTTGAAATAAAATCTGAAAAAATAAAAAATTGCAATTTTGAAAATACCACCATGTCCTGTCACAGCGGAAAAAAGGTCTTATTTTAGAATTAAAAATCTGAAATAAATTTAGGCTGAAAATCAAAACGAAAAAGCAAATAATGTATACATTTTTTTAATTCTAATAATTTGTGCCTTATGTAGAGGGCTGAGCGGATTTTGTGGAGGGATAGTAGCGAACGAAGGTGGCATTCTTTTTGAACAGGAGTTCGTCGCCACCGCTGAATCGAACATGAGTCACTTCCGGCTGAGACTGAAACAAGAAACAGAGACTAAAAATAACAATTAGAAAATTCAAACAGAAACTAAACAAATACGGGTAGGATATTAGGAATTCCATGTAAAATAGAAAGCAGCCGGATTCACTCCTTTAAGCCTAAAAACTGAACAAACAATATATGTACACATAATGAAAGAATAGAATTCCATGCGACTTATATGGAATGCACCACTGGGACTGGAGTACAACTTCCAACAACGAATTTTCCTTTGAACGGAAAAGGTTTATTTAGAACAAGATAATTTCTGACGGCGGTACATCAAGACCAATTGCGCGTACGAGAAGGTAACAAGGAAATTGGAGTAGAGCATCTGCCCAGGGAGCTAACTCCGCGCCCGCCCCCCCCCCTTGCATTGGCACTGTTGGCTCAACGCTAATGAGCAGCCGTGCACTTAGGAAGAAGTTCATTCCACCCCGAATTCGGTTTTTGGGCAAAATCGGAAAAATTCGTCCCCCTCCTCCATTTCGGAGAACCGAGTCGTCTACGGCGCTGGTCAAAAACTTCCGATCTTACGGTGGGTGGTTCGATCCCCCGACGTCACAAAGCTTTCTCAGCTCTAGCCAACCCAGCTATACGTCCTTAACTGGTCGGTAAATAGGTAACACTGCGGTGGGAGAAAACAGGAGTCTGTGTAGAAAGGCCGCCCCTCCCTTCCAAGGATGCAGTTATCATTAGAGGTGACACTGCTGGCTCTACGACGACTATGTATCCGGGGATGGGCACCGGTACTCCTTGTTTCCTGAATCAGGGACGGTCCCTAAAGCAGGGATGAAGATATTTTCCAGGTGGAATCCCTTACCTTTTTTACCCCCATTTCGCTTCCTGTCTAATAATGAAACCAGGGATGAGCATCGGCACTCCAACCCTGCAAGGTTGAGGGAGTCTATTTTTAACGTTCATCTTACCTCTACTTGTTAGCGAGTACGCATAGTACGTATATTCATTGCTCAAACTTGCAAATACCTTTGAAGTCCAATCCAAAAGTCAAAAGCATCTGATTCAAAGACCTTTGCATAGGCAGGAATTTTCGAGCTAGTAGTCACAGCAGAAGTCGTCTTGTTTCCTGAGTGGCTGCAACCGGACGAAGTTGCAGACGATAGTTTGTTTTGCTGAAAAAATTCAAAAAATTCAAAATTTAAAATACAAAAAATCGGGAGTATTTGCGCTTTACGCCTCCTCAAAAGATTTCTTGGTACAAATGCACAACTACCTATCATTTAATTCATGTTTGCACAATAAAACCAAACTTTCCGCTATTTGAATTCAAACGAAATTCAATTTCAAATTCAGAATTTAAATTCATATTATTAAAGACAATACAACAAAATACATCAATCCTCAAAAACCTACAGAATTCCCAGAAGCGGACACAGCTGTAGGAGCCGTGAGGATTGGTTTTGCAAAATCTGTTTCTGCAGGAAAATCGGGTGGCGGGGGAGGCGGCCGTTTAGGTGGCGTTATTTGATTGTCAGGCAAAAGCCTCCGCGCAGCTTGATGTCCTGCAGTGACTTCCGCAGTTGTAGACCTAGAAAGACAAAAAAGCAATAAAAATTTCGGCAAACATTAAACAATTATATTGCTCAAACTTAACCACTATACAGCATCTTAAGCGCAATTCCTGTTAAAAGGCTAATTTATTATCGAAAGTTAAGAATTGCAAAATAATGCCCGACATTAGTTTTGCCATGAGGTGGACTTCGATAAAGTATAATGCAAGTATGTAGCCGTCCGAAAAAAGGATGGTTACATTAATCAGTACAACGTTTCCAGAAAGCATTTAGCTTCGCAAACTTCGCAAATAATGGGCAATCTTGGCAAAAACGGTCAGATTCCCTCCAATATTGCTCCCATAAGAAGACATTAAAGAACGCATTGTGAACGACTTCTTTGCTTTGCCGGAGTTAATTTGGCACTGAAATATCAGAGAAACAACAGCGTTAATCTACCGTATTTTTCAACCCTAATTGCGCTAATGGTTTTGCCCAGCAAGATGGGTGGGTCGGACGGTAAAACTGACTGTGGGAATCAATTCTCCCTGCCAAAAAACCTTTGTATGAAAGGAGCATTTTTATTTCTTGTATTTGCGCACGTAGTGTGCATGTTGGCACACTACGCACGTTGGCATGCGCACGTTGGCTGCATCAGCTCACCATAGTTCTAGGAAAATGGATATGTTAGCTAACTTCATTTCGGCCTGCTTTCTGCCATGCTTTTCTTCTGAAAAAGTTGCTAAAACACGCCATTTTTATTCAATGGAATCGTTTAAGCTAACGGAACATTGCTTATACAAGCATATCAAGCACTGGCGGATCCAGCATTTGGTGACGGGGGGCGGTAAAATTTTTCACCGGGAGGTCTAGAAAATTCTTGTTTTTGTAATAAAATTAGTCTTCGATATTTATTATATTGAAGAAGAATTATTTTGAAGAACTCAGAAAATTTTTTAAAATACAACACATTTTTAGTCAATAACAGTAATTTTTTCCGAAAAATCGGATGCATTTCAACTTTTTTCGTCATCTTTGAAATTTTCAAAAGGAGAGGAAGAGAACAGAACAGTAGCGAAGTTTAGATTTTGAGATTGAGTAATACGGCAAATTAATACTGCTTGGCTGATGTTTCAGTGCTAAGAAGACTCCGGTATAGCAAGCCAGTTGCTCACAATATATTCTTAATTTTGAACTGAATCTTTCCTCTAACTTTAAACTTTAACTTGTTTTAACTTGCAAGTACTACATTTTAGATACATTTCTATTAGAAAAGTTGTTCAGCTTATCATTAGTTATTGAACGACACCAATACATATATTTGGGGTTCACACCAACGGCGTATCCAAGGGGTGATCCAGAGGGCTTTTCGGAAATGTTTTCAAATTTTAGCCATTTTTGTGGTAAATTTGGCAATTTTTCGGGAAACATTAGGTCCGGACCCTCTTTTAGAATCCTGGATACGCCCCTGGTTCACACGACCACCACAACAGAATCCGGTTTTCCTGCACATGTCCCGTCACTTAACAGAATTATACTAGAAGGGTTATTTGCACTCAATTTATTTCTTTACTATACTGCGTAGCTGTGCCTTATTTTTGTACACTTTTAGCAAAGTCCGTATTTCATGTTTAGTAGTTTTTATGTTCCTAATTTGTATTTTCCAATTTCGTTATTTCAGTTTGGTGTGATCTGAAGCGTTTGGCAATTCCTGAACTGAAATGGCTAATGGCTAATGAAAGTGCTAATGGATACCCTAACAGAGGCGGTGTGGCATGGCAAGAAATATGCCTCACTGGCGCAGCAGTTGTTTGCGCAGAAGCTGCGAACTGGGTGAGTATTTTCCTGCAAAAAATAACTATTGTTGCGAATCCTCTAAAGTTTATCGTAGCAATTTTTCGTAATTTTGTTCTGCTGCTTCCAGCCGATTTTTTTGCTTCCAATTCAATGGGTCAGTTGCTTTCTTTGCAGCACAATTCTTCCAATATCAGTGTTTTTAGTGTGTACCGTTCTGGGATTTTTATACTGGTTTTAGAAAGGCCGAGTTGAGCGGCCGCCGGCCGCCAAAAAATTTCACCGGCTGATCGCCGGCCACAGCCGACTTGCCGGCCGTTGGCCGTTTTTTGCTGGCGTTCCACTAACCGGCCGGTGGCTAGCCAGACATATTTTTCAGTGTCTGAAGGCAGTCTGAGCTAGAAAGTTGCAAAATATTCGTTGAACTCCGCGTGGTCTAAAACAGACCCATAACAAACTTTAACACAATTGATCAATTTTTAAGAATTTGCAGTGATGGGGATAATCGAGACAAGACGTCTAAACTATTCTATAGTGTGACCACAACATTTGTGCACAAACTTTGACCGTTTCTAGAAGGCACTCCCCAAGAAAAATTCCATATAATTCGCCTAGTTCGGATGTCGTACCGATATGTGTGTCACGGGAGCAGTTTGTAGGGGAGAGAGGTAGGAGATAGCGCGCATAGCAACGTTGGGCTCACAGCATAGATTGTGATGCTTGTCATACGTACTCTTGTGCATTATATACTCTTAGTATTAGTATGAATATTAGTAGTTTCTAGCAAGAGATTGCATCCTCTTCCTGATAGCATCTAGCGTCGTATCGAATTTACAACAGATAGCCTGCTCGAATCAAATGGAGACTGGGCTTATTGCAGGGAATTCTTTTGGGGTGGTCTTTCGGGGAGACAGTCATTTTTGGATTGGGGGCGAAGAAATTTTTAAATGTTTCTAAATACATGCTAAAAATAAAAAGTTCTTTTTAATGCAAAAATAAGCGGATTCAGTGCTTAAACAGGCAAAAATCTACTGAACATCTCCGGCGAAGCTGGAAAAATTTTGAAAATTTGGCCTTTTGAGCGATTTCTTCAGGGCAAAAGTAGATACCAAAAACGGCATCCTATTTTTTTGGAGACGGGAAACGATTTTTGGGAGGAAGTGTGTTTATGGGGTCTTCCCGCTCACTCCACTAGAATATGCCCAGTGAGATAGCCATGAAAATTTCAATTTGCTACAGGTTTGCTATATTTTTTACTAATAATATTATAATTAACTTTTTTTCAGAATGGCCTTAAAGACTCGATTAGAGCATGTCCTCTCTGCCCCCCATTTACACTGAGAGTTAGAACTGGTTCTTCCGGATAGTTCATTATTCGATATCCATCGACTGCAAAAACAGGATGTCTAGGAATTGTTGCCCATCGTGGCTGAGATGGACTTGTCCGCTAAGCATCCCAAATATACGAAAATAAGTCAGCGGCTAGTCATGGCCGCACTATCATTAGATATAAATCAGGAAGATATTTCTACCCTGGCTTCCGCCGTGGAGTCCCTTTTGTGGTCGCCCCATAGGATGTTCACTTCCTGCCTAGTTGAGAAAATGGTGGCTCGCTTAGATCATGATTTATGCAAACAGATTTTGGCTAAGTAAGAACCTTTAACAAATCCTTAACTTTTTAAACTTTGGCCTAAATACTTATAACATAAAGAATCGAACCCCGTGTTAGTGCAAGGTCATACGAAGTTGTTTAGGGCTTCGTGCGGTGTCTGCTGTCGAAACAGCCCGAAGCTGTTGCCAGCCTAGCTGAAGTGCAATAAAACTCGAACCCTATCACATTATGCAAACATTGCTTTTCACCTATTCAACCAAGGGACTAATTTATTACACGGTTAATTTCGTCTCGTCTGGAGCTTTCGACTGCCATGCAAGACAGGCTAGTAGTATAGGAGAGGACAAATGACCGCAGTTTGTACAGGTATTTTGGCTTCATTCTGGCTTTGACGAATAGGGTCATTAATCATACAGGTAAGGTCATTAATCATGCAAGTAACTCTCCTAGCCGTTGGTGCAGATGTTCTCAAGGTCACTGTTGGCCAATTTTGCCTTTGATTTAAGCTTTGTAACATTGTACTAAATTTTTAACACAGTGTCATTAGCTTATATTACTTTACTTACGTATTTGTCTACGTATTTCTGTAGTTTGTTAGACTATAGTTTGTTTACCTGCCTAATTAGTGTTTATTAATTAAATGCCTAATTAAGTAATATGAAGTAACATTTTCATACTGTTTTCAAACTTTTATTTACCTATTTGCCAATGACGGTTCTTACCTGTCCAGCTCAGGGCTCTAAAGACCAAACATATTTCTACAAATTTTTTCTACTTTCTTCTATTCCGGCCAACATTTCTAAAATTCTCCCTTTCTTGCATTTCCTTCTATTTACCATCTGGACCTTTGTATTAACCTTGAAATGGAAGGAAGAAAATAAACACTTAAGGAATCCAAGATTTGTAGTTACGTACTTCAGATGACATGAATCACCCTATTAGCACCCTTCTAGTAGGCTCATAGGAATAACACACTGAGGACTCAAACCTGTCAAAAGTCTTTCTCCCTACTAGCTGCCTTCTAGCAGGCTCATAGGAATAACACACTGAGGACTCGAAGCTGTCAAAAGTCTTTCTCCCTATTAGCAGCCTGCTTGCTTGAAAATTTTTCTCTTCCTTGCCTTCTAGCAGGCTCATAGGAATAGCATACTGAGGACTCAAAGCTGTCAAAAGTCTTTCTCTCCCTATTAGCTGCCTTCTAGCAGGCTCATAGGAATAGCATACTGAGGACTCAAAGCTGTCAAAAGTCTTTCTCCCTGCTAGCTGCCTTCTAGCAGGCTCATAGGAATAGCATACTGAGGACTCAAAGCTGTCAAAAGTCTTTCTCCCTGCTAGCTGCCTGTTTGTTTTAAAAATTTTTCTCTTCCTTCTGGCAGGCTCATATGAATAACATACTGAGGACTCAAACCTGTCAAAAGTCTTTCTCCCTACTAGCTGCCATTTGTCCTCTCCTATACTACTCAGGCTTGGTGTAAGACTTGGTACTTTTCCATGCTAATTGCAACTAGCATAACGCCACATTATCATATAGCAAATTAGTCGTCTTCGTGCAACGAATTGCAATTAAAATAAAAAAGATTGGATTTGCCTCAAATTTAGCTGAAGGGCAAATAATATTGAGCACATGTTAAAGCGACCCGTCTCGTTTTCTCGTTAGTTTAATGCGTTGAAGCTTTCGATTTAAATTAAGTTACAATTATTCATCATCTGCTTTTGTCATTTTAGTGTAGCTGCGCGTCAGCCTCCCATTGCGAAGAAGGTGGTGAAGAATGTTGTCGCATTGGCGCGGTTTTTACGAGTTGATTTGCAGTGCTTGGCAAATCAATATTCATTTCCAGTGACCCATTCAATTTCACGTGAGCGATACGGTACCTCATTTGTTGAAAAATTTGTGGAAAACTTCAGTGACACGGAAATGTCCAGAAATGATACCATATCTTATTTGCTGAGCTGTGGATTAGCCAAATTTGATGTCAATTCTACGCAGTCAATCGTTTGTAAGAGGAAGTATGATGATGACGAGCCACCGGAAAATTCAAAATTTTAATTCCAACTTCAAAAAACTATGTTCTGGGGTAGAAGAGCTGGAACGAACTGTTAATGAGTTACTTGGAAAGCTTAATACTGGATTATAAAAGATGCTGATTTGTGTACTCATAGTTGTGGCAAATATTATTGTGGACATTAGTCCAGGCTGACCCTCCTGTATTCAGTTCAGTATTCTACTGCGTTGAAGCTTTGACTTAAATTCAATTATAATTTATCATTTGCTTTTCTCATTTTACTGTGGCCGCTCGACAGCCTGTCTCATTAAATGTGACAATCGTGAATAACATTATTGCTTTGGCACGACTGCGCCTCGTCGATTTCCAACATTTGAATACGGATTTGCAGATGCTCAGGAAGAAAATACCTAACTATATTCGTTGAAAAAGTTGTGAAGCAAAGCATTGGCACAGATGTGGCTACCAACGCCCTTTTCTTCCGGCTGTGTCTTCACTAGTTTCAGCGCCAATCCGACACTGACAGCTGTGGGATAAAGGAGGTCCGCTAAAGAAGTAACTTATGAATGATTGAAAAACCATGGGAGCTCTTCGACACTTTTTGGGTTGCCGCTTTTTCACAAAAAGACAACCCTTTCATCTGGGTACGTTTGTTTATTATTTATTATTATTATTATTATTATTCATCTCGTTACCACACGCTGTCCCCCCTGTCCCAATTTTCAGTGGGGGTTTAGGGTGGGGTAAAGTGTTGACTGAAGCGCGGGCAGTCCGATATTTCCCGGATTCTGGAAATGGTGAATCCCGGAATTTTTTAGAATGGTAAGGGGGGACCAAGGGAAACGTTAAAATTTTTTGTCTCCGATTTCGCTTAAAAGTTGGGCATAGGGTAATTCGATAGCGCTGATTTCGAAACTGAAATCGAAATTTCCGGAAAAATTACGGATTTCGAGATATTGGACCCGGAAAATTCCGGATTTTGAAAAATTTTTCCGAAAGTGGTCGTCGAGCTGAACAACTTTTCTGCTTGTGGCATTTTCCGGAAATGCGTCTAGCGAAAGTTACGACCAAAAAAATGTTGCATTCTTCTGAAAAAACCCGTGTCCCTAAGGCAAAAAGCAGCAGCAGCCCATTCTCGCTACTTCGCTAGTTACCTTTTGATTTTTGTCTGTTTCAGTGTCTGGCGCCAGCAGTCCGCCCGTTGTGAAGCGCCCACCCCCTTCAATTTCGTCGAAGGGCAACCAGCCTCCTCTTGCTCAGGATGGTTCGTCAGTAATCCTCCCTGCTGGTCCGGAGCCCAGTGAAGCCCAGCCAGGTAGGTATCAGGAGTTTATTCGTTTAACTTAGCTCCGTTGATGAGCGGGCTGGTTGTCTCTCATCTGATTGTGGTGGGTAGAGAGTTTTGTTACTCTACCATCCAATCATAACTAAAGCGTTAGCAATATCTGAGCTACTGCGGCTATTTTATAGTGTGACCACAATATGTGTGTACAAACTTTGACCGTGCATATAGGACACCCACCTAAGGAAAATCTCAGAGAATAAGCCTAGTTCGGATCCCGTACCCATGTGTGAGACGGGGTCCGTTTTTAGGGGAGAAGGGTAGGCGATAGCGCGTATAGCAATTCGTTGGGCTGGCTGCATAGAGTGTGATGCTTGTCACACTTTTCTATAGTATGTCATTCAAACCTCGCCTGGAGCATTTCTTTTTGCCCCTGTATACACAGAGCAATTGGAGCTTATCCTTCCGACAGTTTTCTGTTCAACATTCATCGACTGGGAAAAGAGGATCTGAGTCTGTTTTGCCGATAGTAGCTAAACCTGGATTTGGCGAATGTCCATCCGAAGTACACAAAGGGATGCCAGCGGATAGTTATGGCGGCTCTGTCAACTGAGATCAGTTGGGGCGAAATGCCTATTTTTGCAGATCGTTGTTTTTACCGCAAAAAGACCTCAGGAAGAAGAAATTGGTTTGCTGACGTACAGCAGTCAACAAGATTGCCGCCAATTCAGGGAAAAATATGCGTGTAATATCAGTGCATGTGCCAGAAGACAAAGTTACTAGCACTTTGGCTGTGGCGAACTCAATGACAATGCAGTGAACTAGTAACTGTATCACTACTTGGAATTCAGCTTGGAACCCATTTGGGAATGAAGGAACAATTGCCACTTGTCAAACTAGCAATGGCGATCAGTCAAAAACGGTACAAGTTTAGTTCAGACATAGGCTGACTTGACATTGACTTGGACCAAGCGGTTCTACTAGAACTGCGGCCACCTCTAAGTGTAACCATTGTCACACTCTTAGTCATCAAACTGCAAATTTCATTTGCACAATAACGGCTGACCTCCCACCTCTGAGCACCAAGTACACTAGTGTGTACCCGCTCTATGTTTGCGCGTTGAAACTCGTAGGTACAGCTACTCTGCGCAAATAGCGTAGCTGGTAAATATATTTTCAGTGAAAGTACTCAGTTGTGGATGGATGAGCCATTATCATGCAGATGATGTTTTCAGATTCATAACTAAGAGTGTGACGCTTTTGGATTCTAGAAAAATGAGAGCAAAGCTCAGGTGTGAAAGGGATAACTACTTTTTAACTAACTACTGGAACTACTTAAACCCAAAATATTCTATGAAACACGAACTATATAGGTGTTTACTGTCTGTTACGACACAGTTTATTAATCAACGCAACTATTCTTGATAACAACTGGCAGAAATAGCAAAAACATAGCAAGCAATGGAACAGGCAAAAACCACAAAACGTACAGAAGCAAGATCTGAGATATATCAAGGCAATATTGTTATACCTATCAATAAAACACAAAAACGTATACGATATAATTGTAGTTAGCAATTAAAGTTAGAGCTGACAGAATTGGTCAAGTCATCAAACAGTCAAAAAGCTGGTTTGTTTACATTAAAATAAATTAAATTACATTAAAATACATTAAATTTACATAGTACAAAAACAAACAAATCCAGATTCCTTCAAACAAAAACAGACTTTATTTATTCATGTTTATGTCTGTTTAACAAAACACATGGCCTTTTCCACGGCCTCAGAACCATATCGCTTCAGATCCACTCTCAAGACGGCATCGGCGAACTGTTCAAAGTCCTGAATTTGATGAAAAATCTGAACCGCCAATCGAACAACCAGCAGCTTCTGCCCGTTAAATTCGTGAACAAAAATGAAACTGGTAATGTCCTGCTGCAGTAGAGCCATCATAATACCGGCAGCGTCCATTTGAGATGGGGTCGCATGCGGGAGAAGGGCCCGAGGCAGCTCAACGATCGGCATGGCGCCGTAGTGATCCGGATCCTGAAATAAATAAAAAACAAATAAATAATCAGCACTAAAAAATTAATTATTGATTAAATAAAATACATTAAATAAATTTTATTGAATAAATTAATTAAACACGTGTTGCGACTACTTCATTAAAACTTTAATCATGCTGCTGGCAAACGAAGGAAACAAAGATTTGCCACAAATCTATCAAACCTAAAATTTAAAATTACAATTTGAAAGTCAGTTAAAATTAAAATAATTAAAATTTAAATTTAAAATCATAAGTTTTAGGCATAGATTAAGCCCAAACATGGCTCTGATAATTTCTTTAGTTCACAAAGCATCATTAATATACTTCAAAAATCATCACCTATCATACATTAACATATGATCGGGTCCTGGGGGGGGCTGTCCCCAAAAAATTTTGAGGGAGCTTGTACCTTGAACAAAACTTTTCTGGGGGGCTTGTACCTCGAAAATAAATCGGTAAATTTTTTCGAAAAATTAATGCTACTTGTATTAAAACTTGCAAGTTTTTATCAAAATTTGCAAAAAATCATCCATTTTTAAAAAAATTTCAAAATTTTACCCGATTTTTTGAAAACTTAAACATTTGAGCTAAAAAATTCCGGCGAAGCAGGAAAGTTTTTGAAATTCTAGTGTAAGAACTAATTTTTCAGGCTGTTTGCTTACCCCTTGGCCATTTTTTCGTTATCCCTTCGTCCCCGACGGCGGTAGGGCTTGTACTTTGCCCGGGTTGGAGGGGGGGCTTGGACCCCCCCAGACCCCCCGCGTTAACATATGATCAATACCCACCTGGATGACCCTGGTACCCCATCGAGTAGCCACGACATTGGCAGCTTCCTGGGCCAAACCGTGAATATAGCGCCGCATGTTGGTGTAGCCGCCGCAGACCTTTTTCACAAACTCAATCGCATACTGAGCCGTAATGTAGCCGGTAAAGTCCATGAGACCAGTGTAGGAAAATTCCTTGACAAATCCCTTGTCATAAAAATAGGAAACAACCAAAGGCTGAATCAGCTTCTGTTTGCTGGGATGAACCACTAAAAATCCCACACCTGGGCACGTGTACATCCATTTGTGCATCGTGCCAACGTAATAATCCGCCTAAAATAGAATCAAGTATGGTCAAGCAAAGCTGAGGATCTGTTCCTGTATTTGCTTTTGAACATGCTTTTGCTACATTTTTGCTTTTGAAAGCAACGTTCTTGCTTTTCCTATAATGAGATATTACCAATTTTCTTATTTTGGCGTCGAAAAATTGATCTTTAGCTGCAGCTGATAACAAACAGCCTGTCTGTTGTCACACTCTTATATATTATGTACTCTTGATACTAGGAACATTTGAGACTGTATGATACAGTTGGCATTGTGTCCCTCAAAACCGGCTGATTTTAGCTTATGAATCCTTATTACAGGGTATCTTTAATTAGAGCTAACCCGAATATCGCCAACGTTGATGTCAATGTGTCCAGCCGCCTGAGCGCCGTCAATGGCCACACTGACGCCGTAGCTGTGGAAAAGGCGGACGAGGTCCTTCGCGGGGAAGATGTAGGCCGTCTTGGAAGTCACGTGACAGAAGTTGGCCAGTTTGGGGGTTCGACCCTCCGACCTGAGCCGATCAAGGGCCACATGAACTCGGCGAATGATCTCTTCGTCACTGGCCGGCAGCGGCATATCCACCGTTTCGATCTCTACCTGAAAGAATACACATTATAACATACCTTAAACGATAAATAAACAATGTAGGAATAAAAAAAATAAAAACACAAATACAGCATAATATATAATTGACGCTGGAATTAATGTTTATACTCTGATTTCTTGGAGTACTTAGAAAACGAACTTTCCACATACAGCTTGCTACCTTGTTCTCCCACCTGAGCCATTCACAGGCGTTCAAAGTTGCTTCATAGTCGCAGGAGAAAACCAGGAGCACATCGCCAGGCTGCCATGGAAGACTTTTGAAAACAGCATTAGTTCCTAAGTAATTTAATTTTCTTAGTTGCAAATAACTTGTCATCCAAGACGAGCAAACACTGCTTGTGTTTTCGAGCTTAGCACGTAAACATAGATTTGAGACTTGTTAAGTATTAATTCACGGGGGGGTCTCTAGGGTTTGATTTGTTGACAGGGGGTTAACCATTAGCATGCGGAGCATAGTTTTACTCTGATAGCAGAGAGCATAACAAAACCATGTCTAGTCATATTATATATTTGTATTCCTGGTAGTAGTTACTTCCCCTACCTGTACTATAGCTTTTAGATCGAATCAGAGTTTTGCAAGACGGGAGTGAATTGCCTGATGACATTAAATATGGCGTGGCCGGGGCAATCTGTGAACCTTCTCTTGTGCTCAAACATGTTTAGTAGGTTAAATGTACCTAATTGCTAAATTTCTAAATTAACCCATTACGTTTGTCGAACGTCAAAATGTATGCAAAAATCCAACGACCCGTGCAATGGTGTTCACGTTTAAGAAATAATCAATCCTTCTACACAGACTCTGGACAGGTTTGAGCAAGCTTATTGAAGATTAAAGCTCAAAACCAAACATGAACTATACCATAATTGGCATTGGGGACAAAGGTCAAATCGTCAGGATCAGCCTTGATGACATTGGCAAGGGCGAGCTCGGCTTGTCTGACCCGGAAAGGGACGCTTCGGAATCGCCACAGAACATTGTTCGATTGCATTCGCAGTTCCAGTTCTTGCCGGCCCTAAACTACATTACATATTTGTATGCCGAAACGAAGAGCATCGAACTAGAAATGAAATGAAGGCACAATGTAACCAAATTTCTGAACAATTATGGAGCGCTTTTTGACCAAATCTGATTTTGTATGCAAAACTGAATGAACGTTTCTCCTGCACTGACACATTACAGCTTTTGAACAGTCTGGGTACTTCCAGCACCAAACAATAAGAAATATGTTTAAACCGTTCCTGTTGACACGGTTGAATGCTTCAAACGATTAATTATATAAACGAATTAATTTAAATTCAAATCTAAATTCAAATTTGATTTGAATTTAAATTTAATTTAATTATTTAAACGATTAATTATATTATTATAATTAACTGAAAAGAAACTCAATGACTTGGAAGCGACTTTTCTAACAATATAGACCCATTCTCTTACGCTCTCCTCTCTCCAAGCCATTCCCTTGTACGCAACCTTACTAGAGAGCCAAAATTTACAAATTAAATTCAATATCTTCTGTATTAATCTAAACGAATATAACCTATCGTTAGCATTTTTTGGTACTAGTGTTTTAAAAATTACAAACCTTAATAACAACGTCTGGCGTAGCACCATAAGAGGCTGAGTTTAAGAAAAGACCATGAATATGAGGAAAGTGTCGACGCCTCATTTCGTACCCAAACGGGCATGGACTTAGGTCAAAGTTCATTTCGTCCGCTGCCAAAATGTCACCAATTTTGTCCGCCATTAGTCGCTTCGATTTTGCCTCTATCTTGGTTAGAAATTTGCTGCTAAACAAGAAAATTACCTGAGAGTGTTGATAGAAAATTAATATTAACAAATGAACACCCAGATACCATGTTTCATTTCGGATATTAGTAATATACATTTCATTTGCGGTATTACCAAAGTTATGCTGTAGCATCGGCCTTTAGCATTTAGCATTTAGCATAGCATGGCCTTTTCATTTTTAATTGTCATGACATCAATCCGATTGTTAAAATTATTTATCTGCAGTATATATTTAGGTTGAGTGTTTGTTTTCTTAAGGTCATGAGGAACATTTGCTCACCCAAGACAACATTTTAGGCAAACTTTGCAAAAAAACCTGACAAATCCCACTCACAG
>JASAND010020601.1:0-16968 GCA_030248195.1 Trissonchulus latispiculum
GACCTGATTTCTTTTTATATTCAGAAATTACATATATTGAACTAACTAACGGTCCAGGTTGCGTTTCTCTATCACTTCCCTAGCGACCACAGTGGCCCGTCAAAGATGGCGAAAATTCGAAAAATGAAAAATCGAAATTTCTCGCTATCTATTTAACTTTGAAAGCTCAAATCTTCCACACAATGGTTTTCTGGCACGGAGAATCAATTCCCGCAGTCAGTTTTACCGTCAGACCCACCCATCTTGCTGGGCTGGTTCCACTTTGCCGTCGGGAGGGTCAAGTCGGAAACCGCTTCCTGGAGGTCCATAGTAGGCTCTACCTGGCCTCTCAAAACTTTGTCTATAGGGGTTTTCTGGTGTGCCCAGCTCATTCCCGGTATCTGTTTTGCCGTCCGACGTTTCTATATTGCTGGGCTGGTTCTACTTTGCCGTCGGGAGGGTCAAGTCGGAAACCGCTTCCTGGAGGTCCATAGTAGGCTCTACCTGGCCTCTCAAAACTTTGTCTATAGGGGTTTTCTGGTGTGCCCAGCTCATTCCCGGTATCCGTTTTGCCGTCCGACGTGTCTATATTGCTGGGCTGGTTCTACTTTGCCGTCTGGAGGGTCAAGTCGGAAACCGCTTCCTGGAGGTCCATACTAGGCTCTACCTGGCCTCTCAAAACTTTGTCTATAGGGGTTTTCTGGTGTGCCCAGCTCATTCCCGGTATTCGTTTTGCCGTCCGACGTATCTATTTTGCTGGGCTGGCTCTACTTTGCCGTTTGAAGGGTCAGTCGGATGGGAGGGTCAAATGGTCGAAAATAAAGTTTCTCAAAAGTGGTCAAATTTGGTATCAAATGAAAGCCCTAAGTGAGCTGAGCAACTTTTGTCATAGAACTGCATACCCAAAGTAGCTGTAGAGTGCTGTGGTGGGGTGGGGTGGGGACTTAGGCGATTTTGGGTCAAAAATAAAACTTTTCAAAAGTGGTAAAATTTGATATCAAATGAAAGCCCTAAGTGAGCTGAGCAACTTTTGTCATAGAACTGCGTACCCAAAGTGGCTGTAGAGTGCTGTGGTGGGGTGGGGTGGGGACTTAGGAGATTTTGGCTTTGGGTCAAAAGTAAAATTTTTCAAAAGTAATCAATCTTGGTATCAAATGAAAGCCCTAAGCGAGCTGAGCAACTTTTGTCATAGTACTGCATACCCAAAGTGGCTGTAGAGTGTTGTTGTGGGGTGGGGTGAGTACTTAGGCGATTTTGGGTCAAAAATAAAATTTTTCAAAAGTGGTAAAATTTGGTATCAAATGAAAGCCCTAAGTGAGCTGAGCAACTTTTGCGGTGTCGGATGTATGCCTTTCTCAACCGGAATTTAAAGGATAGACATAGGCCCAACACACATATTATCCCCTTTTGTGCGGGGCATTTTTGTTACTTGTATATATATTAAGTTGATGCGAAAAGCAGTTGACATCACGTACGTGTATTATATATTAAGTTGTATAATAAGGAGAACCACTACATTACACTTGCAGGCCATGCTGACAAATCGTACAATTTTCCGAAGAACTGCCGAAGCAACAGCAAGCAGCAGCCGATAGAAACTGGGCAATTTTCGCGAATATGGGTTGTTCAGCGAAGCTGGTCCATATTAGTGCGCTTTTAACCTAGTCCTCCTGGCATTTACAACCTGCTCCCCCATATTAACGTTTTAAAACCTAGTCCTCTGTCCATTTACAACCGAATGTCACCCATATTGCATTTTTCATGCTCCATCGGAGCATTTTTATACTTGTATATATATATATATATATATATATATATATATATATATATATATAGTAAATCGGGGTCGCTGAACACGATAGGCATGTTTGCTTCTCCGTGTGGTGCCGCTATTGCGCTGCAGTGCGATGCGGCAGCCGCATCGACGCTGCAGGTGCAGCACCGTACAGCACGCCCTGTAACTTGCAATAGACAAGTTGTAACTGCCTGAAAGCTTGCCCTTATATAGTAAATCGGGGACGCTAAACACGATGAGCGTATCCTCATCGCTGTGCGGTGCTGCTATCGTGCTGCGCTGCGGCGCTGCAGGTGCAGCACCGTACAGCACGCCCTGTAGCTTGCAGTAGACTAGTTGTAACTGCCTGAAAGCTTGCCCTTGTATTTATATAGAAAATCGGGGTCGGTGAACACGATAGGCATGTTTGCTTCTCCGGGTGGTGCCGCTATTGCGCTGCAGTGCGATGCGGCAGCCGCAGCGACGCTGCAGGTGCAGCACCGTGCAGTACGCCCTGTAACTTCTGGCTTTTTTTAGGCAAAAATTTCTGGGGGGGGGGGAAGTCTGGGGCAGCGTTTTTTTTTTCAAAATCGGATTTCGTCAAATTTTCGTCATTTTTATTTTCTGAGCGTCATTTTTATTTGTCCAACGTCAAAAATAAAGTTTTGCAGAAATGCAGTTTTGTTTTGATTTTAGGCTATATTCGTAATTTTGGTTGAATTTTTACCTTGTTGGCGTGTGTTGCTTCATATTTCGCATTGTCCCGCGAATATATATTCTAACTTACGTACTCATATAATATAATATCTGATATCTATGTAGGTATGTATCATGTCTTTGAGCACTGACAATGACGATAACCCGATACAATGTGGGGGGTCTGGGGGGCGGAGCCCCCCAGAAGTTGAAAAACTTTTTGCTTTTTTGATGAAATCGTCCTTTAAATCTTTAATTCTTTTCATTTTGCAGAAACAAGAAAATTTTTTAAAATTTACCCTTTTTGAAGGGAAAAATGAGCATTTTTTGCTAAACTCGCACGACATTTTAAGCTTTTTCTATCCAAAAATCTGGAAAAACGTTGGAAATATACGTATATAAACGCTCACGAAATTTTGTTGACATGCCTTTTTTCTGTTTTTCCTGGTTGCTTTTACTTATCTTTAAATCGCAACGACAGGGCTGCCCTCCAGATCCATCCCTAGTAGTTATGCAATAAACGTTCTTAAACATCCTATCCTGGTACATACGTACGTATATATAAGCTCTCCATTCTAGCTGAGATAATCCGAAGAGAACGTTTTTAAAGAAAATATTCAGCGAAATTGGTATGAGAAACTTGCATCAAAAAATGCAATTGAAGGTATGTAGCATAAAGACTCGTAGCCTATGGCTTCGTGTATATATAATAGATATACTGATTGACTGTTCAAACATCGTCGAAGCTTAACATCACTAAGATAATATATACACATATATAGCGGGGGTTTGGGGGCGGCAGCCCCCAAAATTTGAGAATTTTTTGAAAAATCACTGTTAAAACGTAATAGAAGCTTTGCATTCTTGTTAAATTTGAGTGCTACTGCCACATTTTGGCTTGGTCATTCTGTCGTCATTTTTATTTTGGCGTCGTCAAAACTATTGTTCATTTCTGCAAACGACGCTATTTTTGACCAAAAAAAAACCTAGGTCTGGGGGGGGGTCCCCCCCCCCCCCAGGTCTGGGAGGGCTCGGATTTCTGGGGGGGGGGGAGAAAAATTTTCAGAAAAATGCCTAAAAATAGCTATTTTTTGCTGCTGAGCTAAAAAATTAACTATTTTTAACTTAAATTTAAGCTTTAAATAGCTAAAAAATGCTTAAAAATAGGAAAAATTTTTCAAAATTTACCCTCAAAACCCTATTTTTCCGGGCACTTTGGAGTTCTGGGGGGGGGGGGAAGGCCCGAATCCTGGGGGGCGATTCTGGGGGGGGGCGACCCAAGTCTGGGGGGGAACGACTTTCTGGGGCCCCCCCACCCCCCCCCCCTGTAGGAAAAAGCCAGAACTTGCAATAGACAAGTTGTATATAAGTGCCTTAAAGCTTGCCCTTATATAGTAAATCGGGGTCGCTGAGCACTTGAGTGTATCCTCGTCGCTGTGCGGTGCTGCTATCGTGCTGCGCTGCGGCGCTGCAGGTGCAGCACCGTACAGCACGCCCTGTAACTTGCAGTAGACTAGTTGTAACTGCCTGAAAGCTTGCCCTTGTATTTATATAGAAAATCGGGGTCGGTGAACACGATAGGCATGTTTGCTTCTCCGTGTGGTGCCGCTATTGCGCTGCAGTGCGATGCGGCAGCCGCAGCGACGCTGCAGGTGCAGCACCGTACAGCACGCCCTGTAACTTGCAATAGACAAGTTGTAACTGCCTGAAAGCTTGCCCTTATATAGTAAATCGGGGACGCTAAACACGATGAGCGTATCCTCATTGCTGTGCGGTGCTGCTATCGTGCTGCGCTGCGGCGCTGCAGGTGCAGCACCGTACAGCACGCCCTGTAACTTGCAGTAGACTAGTTGTAACTGCCTGAAAGCTTGCCCTTGTATTTATATAGAAAATCGGGGTCGGTGAACACGATAGGCATGTTTGCTTCTCCGTGTGGTGCCGCTATTGCGCTGCAGTGCGATGCGGCAGCCGCAGCGACGCTGCAGGTGCAGCACCGTGCAGTACGCCCTGTAACTTGCAATAGACAAGTTGTAAGTGCCTTAAAGCTTGCCCTTATATAGTAAATCGGGGTCGCTGAGCACTTGAGTGTATCCTCGTCGCTGTGCGGTGCTGCTATCGTGCTGCGCTGCGGCGCTGCAGGTGCAGCACCGTACAGCACCCCCTGTAACTTGCAGTAGACTAGTTGTAACTGCCTGAAAGCTTGCCCTCGTATTTATATAGAAAATCGGGGACGCTAAACACGATGAGAGTATCCTCGTCGCTGTGCGGTGCTGCTATCGTGCTGCACTGCAGCGCTGCAGGTGCAGCACCGTACAGCACGCCCTTTAACTTGCAATAGACAAGTTGTAACTGCCTTAAAGCTTGCCCTTATATAGTAAATTGGGGGCGCTGAACACGATGAGAGTATCCTCGTCGCTGTGCGGTGCTGCTATCCTGCTGCGCTGCGGCGCTGCAGCCGCAGCACGCCCTGTAACGTGCAATAGACAAGTTGTAACTGCCTTAAAGCTTGCCCTTATATAGTAAATCGGGTCCCTGAACACGATGAAAGTATCCTCGTCGCTGTGCGGTGCTGTTATCGTGTTGCGTTGCGGTGCTGCAGCCGCAGCACGCCCTGTATATATATATATATATATATATATATATATATATGCACTTACAGATATGAGTGTCTATTATGTATGTAACATTACTGAGTATTCACAATAATCAGAATAACAGAATACCATTCGGGGGCCCGGCGGGCCCAGCCCCCTCCGAAGTTGAAGAAAATTTTTTCTTTTTAGATGAAATCTTCTTCAAATCTTTAATTTCTTTCATTTTGCAGAAACAAAATTTTTAAAAATTAACACTTTTTGAGGGCATATATAATAAGAAATTTTTGCTAAAATCTAATGACATTTTAGACTTTTCCTATCCGAAAATCTGGTGAAAACGTTGGAAATATAATACGTATGTATACGCACTCGCGAAATTTTGTGGATAGAAATATATACCTTTTTCTGTTTTTCCTGTCTACTTTTCTTACCTTCAAATCGCGATGACGGGACTGCCATCCAGATCTATCCCTAGTAGTTTTTAGCATTTACGCGATAAAAGTTCTTAAATACTGACATGCTCGGGCCTCGGATCGGTAGCTCGTATGCCGAGAAAATCCGAAGAAAAAGTTTTCAAAAAAATTTTTAGCGAAAATGGTATGAGAAACATGCATCAAAAATGCAATTGAAGGATATAGCATGAAGTCTCGTAATCTACGTGCGGCTTAACAATGATTGATTATTCAAACTTTGTCGAAGCTTAACATAAATTACAAAGACAATATAGAACGGGGGATTGGGTTTTTTAAGCGGACATAGGACTAGGTTTTAAAATGTTAATATGGGAGGGGCAGGTTGTAAATGACAAGAGGACTAGGTTTAAAGCGCACTAATATGGACCAGTTTCGCTGAACAACCTATATTCTCGGACACTCATGTTCCACTGTAAACTCTACATTCGTCAGCTTTCTAGGCCAGCGTGCTATATAATTTTGAAATACAACGTAAGCTTACTTCAATCGTTTTATCCCGCACTGCCTTTTATCTCGCAGAATTTGCGACATCAATTTTTACATCAAATTTAATTTTGCGACATTCAATTATATATATGTTAATTAAGTTAATGCGTCTTATTTTAATTAAGTAAGTAGTAAGTTATATATTATATATACGTATGTATACGAGCACAACTTATATACATAACGTATATACGTAGTTGCTTAAGACGCTGCGTTATGCTTACAATTTGGTAAACTGCTACTGAAGAACTTCCGTCAGCATCAGTCTGGGCAGTTTCCGCGAATATGGGTTGTTCAGCGAAGCTGGTCCATATTAGTGCGATATTAACCTAGTCCTCTTTCCGCTTAAAACCCTGGGTTTATTTTAGACAAAAATAAGTGGGGGAGACGCCCCCCCCCCCACTAGTGGGGGGGGGAGGTCGAAAAGTGGGGGGAATAAAATGGACCAAAAATGCTAAAAGTGCTGTATAAATAGCCAGTTTTCTACATATACTGCTATATATAACTATACTAAAAAGTGCTCTGAAATCGAGTTTGAGCACCAAATTAGACGATTTTTGACAAAAAATTTCGGCGAAGCAGGAAAATTTTTGAAAATTTTGACCAAAACTCCTTAAAATTTGGCAATTTCGGCCCCCCGCCCCCCCCCCCAGTAAAATAAACCCAGAAACCCAGTGTCACCCATATATATTGCATTTCTCATGCTCTATCGGAGCATTTTTTATTCTTGTGGTACTTACGTATTGGTATACTTGCCGTGCGCAGGTTTTTTGCTTAAAAACACGTAAGGTAAAGGTAAAGGTTTACCCCTGGAGATATCTCTGTGCTGCCACATGACATGGGGTGCCGGTGCTCATCCCCGGATTCTCAGCCGTGGAGCCAGGAGTGTCGTGCTGATTCCAACGATACCAAATTTGTAAATACAGTTTCGTTGAGTTTTTTGCTGTGCTGTTCATGGTGCTCGAACTGGTCTCTAAGGGCATTTTACACCCATATTGTAGGGGTCGCTATCGCGCCTCCTTATAAGAGCCAAGCTTTCAGTCTCCATTACATCATACAGCGTGATGCAATCTGTTTGTTAACTGATATTGCTTTTCAAAATGCTTAGTGGAGGGCTCTAAGGAATCACTACTTAATTGTCACCTTGTGATACCTCTTAAACAGTGCTCAGAAAAATGAAAATCAGCTCATCTTGTATTCACATATTCAATTTTCTGTATTTTAGGGTATAGGACGCCTGGAGTTTCATAGTTCTGTCCAAGAAGAACTGCAAAAGAAATTATTGAACACTTTGATTGATTACAAATTTGGTAACTATGTTAAATGTGAACACGTAAAAATAAACATTTAATGTATATACTTATTCAGAACACTTTCTTGGACAATGTGATATAGTGCAGTGTTGTTCAGTTCAGGGTATATTTTTGTTAGGGGTCAGTTTAGGGTTTTGGGGAGGATGGCATCTCCGGGGCCCCCATGCCGGGGAGGATATTTGCACAAATAGCCAAAAATTGGTATTTTGCATGTATAAACGTAAACAATTCTCAAAAATGCCAGAATGCCAGGATTTAGGCTAAGAATATATTATATAGCTGTTTTTACGAAAAATTCTATGACGAAGCCGGAAAATTTTTGATAATCTACGCAGGGGCGGATCCGGGGGGGCGGCCGCCCCCCCCGTCGCGATTCGAAGGTAGGAAAAATTAAGTAGAGAAAGAGGAAAAAGGGCAAAAAACCCGAAAATTTCGCGCCTCCGGCGAGAATTTTCTACTTTCTAGCCGCAGATTTATTGCATTTGTGAAGAAAAAGCTTGAAATGCATTTGAGTTTTCGGAGAAAATTACCATTTTTGCCTAAAAATGTCAAGAATTTTAAAAAATTTGTTCAGTTCTTCAGTATAAATAGAGTTAAAGATCTGAATACCGATTTTATTGCAAAAACAAAAAATTCTTCAACTTCTGGGGGGGCTCCGCCCCCCAGACCCCCCACTGGAAATATTTTACCGCCCCCCCGTCACGAAATCCTGGATCCGCCAGTGAATCTACGTTTTTTCGCGAAAGTTTGGCACCCAATAAATCGCAGGAGAAGCCTTATTTCAAAGTGCGTTTGAGGCGAAGTCCCAAATCTGGCGAAATGTCGCGAAATTGGCGATATTTCGCTTCAAAATTCGCGAAATCTCCCAAAATCTTAGAGAAATGTCGCCAAAAATTAACGACATTTCGCGAAAAATGTCGCGTAATTTGCTTTTGCGACATCGCTTCAAACTCACTTTGAAATGAGCTGTACTGTACTTCCACATTTTGGCTTGGTCATTCTTTCGTCATTTTTATTTTGGCGTCGTCGTAACTATTGTTCATTTCTGCAAACGACGCTATTCTTGACCAAAAAACCTAGCTCTACACTCCATGTGTTTCCACGGCTCCTGTTCATGTGAATGCGAAAACTATTTTTACTGTTACTGTCTGTCCTGTAAATCCGGTTATTCTTTTCGAAAGATAGGCGCTTTGTGAGTGAGTTGGGTTTTTAGAAAATATATATATATATATATATATATATATATATATATATATATATATATATATATATATATATATATATTATATATATATAATATATATATATATATATATATATATTATAGCATGGATTGCAGACTCCCTAGTTGTCCCCTGGATTGGGCTCCCCCTACTCACTGTCGAGAATACCTGGCCAATCGGGGGGGGGAAGATTGGAGGGAATGGCCACTCATGATATCTCGCTATACAAAATTTTTGTCTCAAATTAAGCGTTGAATTGAAAAAATTCGAAAGTATTTTTACGGTTGTACGTACCGTGCTCTATTTTTATGCTAGTTTTCTGAAGACAAAGGCCGGTGTGTATGCTTACTAGTGCCCGAATTTTGCCAAATTTGAAGGTTTGAAGGTTTAATTTTTCAGGGACAAACGTATGATTGACCCACAGCCATATTTAACATAATTTTTATTATTTGATTAGCAAGTTCGGATTCATTGAAGAAAGCTGAGGAAATATTGAATCGCGCCTTTCCTTTGTTGGATGTTCCCTTGATTCGACCTGTGGTTCTATCACTGCTGAAGGTTATGCCTACCGTACCTGAGCGCTACATTGATCCAATTGTGTCTCACCCGGAGCTCTATGCCACCGTTGACATTTCTGTGAAACGCCAGATTTGGGACTCAAACCCTTCTCTTTTTCTTCGTGAGGTATATTTTGTACTCTTGCTTCTGCATTATCTGCTCAAAGAATGCATATGCGTCACGTTTGCAGGTGTTTATGAAAAGTATTTTATTTTGAGAGGAGACAGTACTGGTGATCTAAGACTTGAATTCCTACTCCTACCTCCAATAAATTCTTTTATATAACAGTATAGCTGAACTGTCCTTTTTACTTCAAGACTATCTCGGTGCTGAATGACTATGTAGAACAGAAGCAGATTCTTCTGGACACGCCGGATCAAGCTCAGATTCCATTTTTCACTGAATCCTCCAAAGATCGTCGACAATCTAATTCAACTGTCCAGCTCTTGATGGAGATGATTGGACGAAATGTTCGTCTCTATGATCAGTTGCTACAACATCTCCGTTCTGAGTTTGCGGACAGTCATTCACATCACTACTGCTCTCTCAGGGCAGAACTTCTCATGACTATTCATGACGAGGAGATTCAGGAACTCCAACGTCTCGATCCATGTCACATGTTCGCTTGGACTCTGGACGCCTGTATTCGTGATAAGCATTTGCAAGCATCACAGGCTCGTGAGATACTGGGTGTTTTGGATGCCAGCCGGAAGGGACAAGAACAAATTCTAGGTAGGTTACGATGAGGGACAACTCTAGTTTTATTTTAATGTTTTAATAATTTTTTGAGTTGTCTCTGTTTTGGTGGTTGCAGCTTTTTCATAGGGGTCGCGGCAGCGACCCCTATAATATGTGTGAAAAGTGGCTGGAGACAGTGTAAAATAAGCTGCGCAGAAGCTGCGCAAAATCCTGCGCAGATCCTGCGCAGATTTCATGCGCAAATTGTAGAGCACATCGAGTTTAGTATGTCTGTGAAGTTTCAGCCCCGTATCACTTACCGTTAAAAAGTTGCGCCCCGGACCGGTTATGGCGGCGATGTTTTTTTTTTCCGGTTTCTCCTATTTGATGGTTGTATTGTAACTGGTTGTATTAACTCGGGCGTATGCCCACTGTAACTTGGCCTTTGGCCACTGTAACTTGGGCTTTGCCCACTGTAACTTTCGGGCTTTACTCGCCCAGCAATTTTTCTATTTTCATGCTTTTTAGGGAATTTCCCTGTAACAGGGCACATCGCCCAATACAATGTCTCTTTAAATTTACGGTCCATCGTACCTTTTATTCTTAATTCTCCTCTTGCTTATGCTATAAAACTGTCAATTCTTAAATCGTACATATTTAGCAAGAGATAATTCTACGAATGTATGATTGGTAGGATTAGACTCATATGACTCTGGTTCCTACATATGTAGGAGCTGGCCCAACCAGTACATATTCCCATTTGATATAATTATATCAACCAAAAAGTACTGGATCTCTCTGATGATGAGCATATGGGTCCTAATCCCGCCCTGGTCTATTTTTGTAGACCACATTCAAATTTTCACACTTTCAATTGGTCAGGGCCTGAGGGATTAGGGCCGAAAGACTTTGACCAATTGTTAAGTTTTCATCGTCACTAAAATCCCAGATGTGCATTAGGCACTTAGATTGTATATATCTGTAATGTTTGAGCTGTATCAAAATTTTTTTTTAGTTCATAAAATGCTTATAAAATTCACTTTTCACTTGAATTACTGTTCAACTTTGAAGTTGTTTTAAGGATGTTTATTTTTCATTTTTGAAAATTTTTGAATTGTATGATATTTTACTTAATGGTATTGTTACATCACATCGCATTACATAATATAGCACTTTCTGTTTTACTTATTTTTCACCAGGAGTATGCACTTGTTTTGGCAAATTAAATTATGTTCAAGTATGTATACTATTGCATCGGGTGTTTCTGGATTCTATGAGACTCAGCTAAGTTCTTAATTGTTGTATTTTCCCTATGTTTGTTCCCTCACTAAGTATCCCTGTAACTTTGCTAACTTCGTTCTATTGTACATAATGTTCGCCGCTTTCACGTGATCTGCAGCGGTGGGCCAACCTAAAGGGCTATGGGGTCTAGTAGTACCCTCTAAAGAATTTAAGAATCACAACTTTTTTTGCGCCGCAGCTGCGCCACAGCGCCGCAGTGGCGCCGCAAAGTCGGCTCATAGCGAAAAGTGACCATTTTTGTGGTCGTCGCTCAGGTCGAACGTTACGAGCTGGAGCTGATTTCTTTTTATATTCAGAAACTACATATATTGAACTAACTAACGGTCCAGGTTGCGTTTCTCTATCACTTCCCTTGCGACCACAGTGGCCCGTCAAAAATGGCGAAAATTCGAAAAATGAAAAATCGAAATTTCTCGCTATCTATTTAACTTTGAACGCTCAAATCTTCCATACAATGGTTTTCTGGCACGGAGAATCGATTCCCGCAGTCAGTTTTACCGTCAGACCCACCCATCTTGCTGGGCTGGTTCCACTTTGCCGTCGGGAGGGTCAAGTCGGAAACCGCTTCCTGGAGGTCCATAGTAGGCTTTACCTGGCCTCTCAAAACTTTGTCTATAGGGGTTTTCTAGTGCGCCCAGCTCATTCCCGGTGTCCTTTTTGCCGTAGGACTCATCCATCTTGCTGTGCTGGTTCCACTTTGCCGTCTGGAGGGTCATGTCGGAAACCGCTTCCTGAAGGTCCATAGTAGGCTTTACCTGGCCTCTCAAAACTTTGTCTATAGGGGTTTTCTGGTGTGCCCAGCTCATTCCCGGTATCCGTTTTGCCGTCCGACGTACCTATTTTGCTGGGCTGGTTCCACTTTGCCGTTTGAAGGGTCAGTCGGGTGGGGGGGTCAGAGTGGTCAAAAATGAAAGTTTTCAAAAGTGGTCAAATTTGGTACCAAATGAAAACCCAAAGCGAGCTGAGCAACTTTTGTCATAGAACTGCATGCTCAAAGTGGCTGTAGAGTGCTGTGGGTGGGGTGGGGGGGGGACTTAGGCGATTTTCGGTCAAAAATGAAAGTTTTCAAAAGTGGTCAAATTTGGTACCAAATGAAAGCCCTAAGCGAGCTGAGCAACTTTTGTCATAGAACTGCATGCTCAAAGTGGCTGTAGAGTGCTGTGGTGGGGTGGGGTGGGGACTTAGGCGATTTTCTGTCAAAAAAGAAAGTTTTCAAAAGTGGTCAAATTTGGTACCAAATGAAGGCCCTAAGCGAGGTGAGCAACTTTTGGCATATAACCGCATGCTCAAAGTGGCTGTAGAGTGCTGTGGTGGGGTGGGGTGGGGACTTAGCCGATTTTCAGTCAAAAATGAAATTTTTCAAAAGTGGTCAACTGGGGTTTTTCTAGGCAAAAATAAGTGGGGGGGGACGAGTGGGGGGGGGACGCCCCCCCTGGCCTCCACTAGTGGTGGGAGGTCCAAAAGTGGGGGGCGGGGAATAAAATGGGCTAAAAATGCCAAAAATACAGTATAAAAAGCCTGTTTTCTACATATACTGCTATAACTAAGCTTAAAAGTGCTCAAAAATTGAGTTTTAGCACCAAAATAGACCATTTTTGACGAAAAAATTCCGGCGAAGCCGGAAAATTTTTGAAAATTTTGACCAAAAATCCTAAAAATTTGGCATTTTCTGGGCACCTTAGGGTGAGTGGGGGGGGGAAGCCCAAAAAAGTGGGGAGGGGAACGAGTGGGGCGGAAGTGGTCGAGAGGGGGGGGGGTGACCCCAAAAAGTGGGGGGGGGCCCCCCCCCCCCCCCCCCCCAGTAAAAAACCCCAGGTCAAATTTGGTATCAAATGAAAGCCCTAAGTGAGCTGTGCAACTTTTGACATGGAACCATCCACCAATATTTGCTGTGCCAAATAACGTCACGTGCCCATGAAACTTTTGTCTTTACTTCTTCAACCGGAATTTAAAGGATATATATACCTCTTTATATTTATTATATATTTAAAGGATATATATATACGATACAGCCAGCACACACATATTATCCTCTTTTGTGCGGAGCATTTTTGTTACTTGTACGAAAACGGCAACCATTTAATTTGATTGTATTCTTTATTACCAGGGTATGTTTGCAGGGGCGGGGGCGGGCCCCACAACGAAATTGACGTCCCCCCGAAATGCCCCTCGGAATTTTGGGCTTTCCCCTTAATGACGTCTACATTTTTCAATTTTTTGATAAACAAGACAAATTTTAATAAATTTTCTGGTTGGCCGGAGATTTTTTCGTAAAAAAGGCTATTGTTAGCCTAAAACCAGGCAAGGCATTTTTGAGAATCTTTTGCGTTTCTACGTGCACAATACGCCCAAAATTCCAGTTTTTGCCTCATTTTAGCAAAAATTCCCCCCGGGCAGCCTGGGAAATAATCCCTAAAACTACCCTGGTTATTGCTCTGCTTTTCTGTTTCTTTTCTCTTCTATTTTTGAATCTAGCCCCATCTTAAGCATTTTAAAGACTAGTCTTCTCTTGATTTTGCAACCTCACCATCACCAATATTACTTTTTCCTACTCCAGAGGAGCATTTTTATTTCTTGTATTGCTTATTTAGATTGCGTTGACATCTTACAGCTGGGGGCTCGGAGGCAGAAGAGCCCCAGATGTTGAGAATTTTTTGAAAATTGCGAAAAATCTGGTCTGAAAATGTTTAAACTTGTTACTTTTCGAAAGTGTCTAAGTTACACACAAAATAGTTATACAATATACGGTAGAACCCAAGACATGTCTAAATTAACGTGTATATTGCAGTTCAAGTGATGACTGATGTTTGATCCAAGAAACGGTTTTACGCTCAACTATGCACGCCCTCATGAAATCAAATAGAGGTAAAATTTTACCAAAATTTTACCAAAAACTGATAAAACATTGCTTCTTAATGTGACAGTTTAAGTGTGCTTTTTAGTGTTTTTAAAATTGTGCAAAAACACAATACAACAAAAACCCTCTTCCTCCTCACAGACCCCACAGATTTCGGGGTACAAATCAATTGGCTAATTTTGAACATTTTCTGTTTGAATTTGAAATTTCAAATTGGTTTTGTAGACTACGACATATTTTGAAATTTGTTGTTCTTGTTTTTTCAGTGCTATGCTTTGCTGAATTAATTTTAATTACTGACTCAATCTACTGACCGTGGTTTTATCTAATTTTCAGCTGACCTTGGTCTGATTGCTGGAGATTTTCATTCTATGAATTTTTTGTCAGCAATGGTGATTAGAGTTCTTTCAACTTGCTGTTCACAGGAAACCATTCCACGTGACTATGCTGGTAGGTGAGGTGAGGTGTGTATACACACATAGTGTTTGAATGGATGCTCAGAGTAACTGGCATCCCATTTGATGGCTGGGATTGTAGCGTGCAGATTGCAGAGCATGTTATTAGACATTAGACATTAGACAAAATTGGCCTAGTGCAATTACTTTTGGAAGCAGTTTGTTTTTGGTAATTCTTTGTTGGATCCGTCCGTACAACTTTCAAATATTAGGAATTAATATCAACGGAACCTTCTGACTTGACCAGTAGTCTTCCTCAGCCTATAACCATGCGGCAGAAAGAAAGCTGTCAGTCCGATAAAGGTTTCGTTGTCGTTAACGCATAAGGGCTCAGTCACATAGCTGTTTAGCTTTAGCGGTTTATATACCATTGACCGGATCCGCGCTCACAGTTGATTGCAGATGCGTAATATACGTCCGTCTACTTGCGGCTGGAATTATGAAATCAGCGTTAAGCTTTCGCTACTGGTTTGGAAAGTCATTGGTTTGAATCCTAATTTTTAGTTAATTTTTCTGATTCAGTGCTGCCATGGTTGATTATTTTGTGATTTAAGGACTGCCTCTCTTGCTGCGGCTGCTAAATCTTGGATTGACAGCCAATGAAATGTTGAATTCAGAATCCTATCAGGAATCTGTCGTGGACACTCTCCTCCTTACCAAATTTCTTCCTCAGTTGATGGAAGTGATGCTGCAGGACCAGATGCATGCCTTGGCCGAGAGTTCCGTTTTGAGCGTAGGTGGTCAACTGAGTAAACTGCTGGGGCCTGCCTCCACACCAGCCGCGTCATCCACAACTCCATCGGACGATGACAAATCATCAATTCCAATGCCTCCTGGCTTGGATAGGACAGTAGATTTCGGCCAAGGTGCATTGCCTCCTGAATTGGTTCACTATGCCTATACTGAACCGCTAGCTCATCTTATTTTGTGGTACTATTTGCTGGAAGCTGTGGGTAAACGCTGGCCTTTGGGCACTCAACGTCTTGCTCCTTGTTTTGCTGAATGTCCTGCTGAGAAGAGTTTTGACGTCTGTCCTTTGTTTGTTACCCTAGTGAACTCCCTGATCCAACATATGTCCGACTGTTTTTCCTCTGAATCTTTTGCTTCAGCAGTATTTGACAATTTACTGCTGAAGCGGCCAGAAAAGTGGGCACGTAGCCACACGCTGCGCCTTGCTTACTTTGTGGGCATGAAATTAAAGCCTTCACTTCGCCGTGTCCTGGCTGCACATTTAACGCCAACCGACGAAAGTTCCGCAGCATACGTGACCATTTATGAAGCATTTGTGAAAAAGTTGGACAACCCTCCAACAGTTTTGGATAGTTTGCTTCCTGGTACTGAAGGCTGATGAAATCTACTTACGTATAATGTATCTGAAATTTTTATGTACTTTTCTATTGTTTCGTTTTATGTTCATGATTTTCTGAAAATAATTTTTGTGTTCCACCAGTTACTTTTGTTCACATAAATTTTAGGCGCTAAATTCACCAGAAAACTTAGCTTGCAATTTTCTATTTTTCCTAACTAACATTGCTTTTCAATATGAAATTATTTGTAATAAAAATTGCATTTTTATTCACTGTCGTAATTATGTTTTGATAGTAAAACCCCGTTTGCGACTTCACAGCCTCATCCAGTAACTAGGGACGACTAGATTTAGGGAATGGATCAGGAAAATTACCTAAAATAGAAAAGGGCTAATGTGTTCAACTAGGCTCACAAAAATGCTATCTCGAACGGGTTGATCCGTTAGTCAGATTGATTCTTTAAGATACCTGATGTGATGGTGTGATCTTGGGGTGGGGGCTTGTTCCAAGAAAATTCTGTGGGGCTTTAAAAGCATAAATTAGCGCTAATCGTAATATAAATTCGCAATTTTTAAAGAATTTGAAGAAAAATTATGACGTTTTAGAAAAAAGTTTAAAGTTTTGATCGATTTTTTGAAAAAATAGAACATTTTGGTAAAATATTGCGGCGAATTCGGAAATTCTTCTGAATTTCGGTGCGAAAGCCTATTTTTTCCGGTCATTCTGCTTACCCCTTGCCCAATTTTTCTTTCCCCCTTGCCTGACGGCGATAGGCCTTGTTCCTTTTCCGGGTTGGGGAGGGGGGTGCTTGGACCTAGAGTAACGGGGCCCGGGCGGGGACGGCCCTGATTCTGGCAGGAAGCCGCGTATCTATAAAATGTACACTTGATTCGCTCAGCAAGAAAGTGTACTTTGCACTTACTTACTTATTGCCTCCAACCGCGGGTGCGGTTATGGCTTGCCATCCCATCCGTCACGGTGTTTCTCCATTGAACTCTGTCGTCGGCTAGATGTTGGCAAATCGTTAGCCAGCTTCTCGACCAAGCTGCGCCCCGTAAGCTGGTTTTAAATGGGATAAGTAATTTTCAACGAGGTTGATCCAGAGTTTCTTCGGTGCAGTTCTGCAGCACTTCCACTCCGCTGGTTTGATGGCAAAGAGTGATGTTCTAGGTAATCGCTGGGCTGCATCCGGGAGGCATGGCCGAACCAGCGGAGCCGTCTGGCTGCCACAAGTACTGATATAGTGGGTTGGTTCAGACACATTCTGCAAATT
>JASAND010020602.1:0-18013 GCA_030248195.1 Trissonchulus latispiculum
CCCCATGATGGGGGTGAAAAAGCGCAAGAAATCCTTGGTCTTGGTTGGTTGATAGCATTAAATCCGCAAGCTACAGCAGTGCAGAAGTTGTGGCAAGCAAGTAGGTACTGCAAAATGCAATGCAAAGTATGCAAAATGTAATCACTGACCCAAGTTTTCGTTGACCACTGCCACCACCACAGCCGGACAGTCTTCACTGGCTACAATTTTCGTCGTGCAAATTAAATACTGAGTACTTTAAAAGCAATTAGTTATATTCAGAAGATGTACTGTAATAGCTAGCCTTGTCAAGGTCTTGCACAACGATTAATAACACTGGTATCGAGGCCTGGAATTCGACCAGTGTTGTGAGATTTGTGTCTTCTTTTGCTTTCTTTCTTTCTTTCTTTTGCTAGCAAACATTTCCTCCTCATGACAGCTCTTGTTAGGTTTAGCTGTAGTGGGATCCTCTAGCGTTCTGCAGAATTTCCATCAAAATTCAGATTAAAGCTGGAAACACAATGCAATAGTGATGTCCCAGATGCCTATAATTAATGTAGATATCCCAAAATAACTTCGGCTTTAACTAATTAGCCAAGTTAGCTCGTCCTACGCAAGCTTCACTGGCAATCTGAGTATATATATATATAACATTCGTAGAGAGGTCATCCATCGTGACATGATCATGTCAGGTTATTTTTTGGACCAGGGCCAATTGCATAAAAATCTGCTGATCTACTAATCTACTAGTGCCGATTTACTAGTATTAGCATACTAAGTGTTGCATAAAACTTTTCAAATATCAACTAAATTTCAGAATTTTTTCAGGGTCGTTTGAAAATCGATAACTCAAGCTGATCTGAAAGTTCCATCGAAAAAAGTTAGAATTACGAAAAGTTATGGATTTTCTGGCAATCGTCTAGTGAAATTTGACTAGACGATTTTACTGGCACTAGTAGATAGATTCCTAGCGTAGAACTTGTAGATTGCATGCAACTCAGACTAGCTGCTAGTGCTACTAGACTAGCAACTTGTAGCAGCTAGTAAGTCGCTTGACTGACTCGCACTAGTACTGCTAGTTGCGAGTTCCGCACTAGACGTTTATGCAACTGCAACACTAGAAATGCGGAATCCGCAAACCAGCAGCACTGTTGCGGATTCCGCTACTAGTAGATTTTTATGCAATTGACCCCAGTTTAACGGGTCAAGAGTTTCGACGCCATCCTGACCAGGTGTTCGTCATTTACTACAAAATTTCAATATCATGAATTCTGGGCAAAATGGGCAAATATTTAAAAATTAAAAAATCTAGTCTACAATATCTTCCTTAACCAATCATAGAGCAAGCACGTCAAAACTTTATGCTTTTAGGAACAAACAAAAACGTTTTGTGACTTTCAGGTCGCTGTGCCAGAGCTAATATCCGGATGACATGGTCAAGGACAATTGACTGACTCTGTTCCATACTTCATCACACATGATCCTCATTTGGGAAGGGAGTGCGATTTAGAAGTTAAAGTAGATTGGCCGATATTTAATTATTTTCTTATCCTCTAACTTTAACTCTTTCGTCTCTTTAATGAGAGCTGATTCTTCGTATTCTTAACGAGGATCCTAAACGGACCAGGTGTACATATACTGTATAGTCCAGCAGCCTTATTTTTTCGGCATTTCAATATTTTCTCCCGTAAGTTTGGCTATCAGAGCTTAGCTTACTACGCTAGCTCCTTCATTTCTACTTGCTCGTAGTAATAATAAAAGCAGATGTGACCTAACTCAGTAACGGAAGCACTATCGTCCACAAAAATGCGAGTTAATGAATATGTGCTCATAAGAGCACTTCTATAGGGAAATGTTTTAAAGAAGCATTTTCCACGCAACTTCCGAAGAACTAATAGCAAACGATAAAATGAAGGCAGCTTAGTTGCTCAATCCAGACAAAAATTCTGCTAAGTGCTATTGCCTTTCAGAAAGCGAACGTCGCAACTTTAGAATACATACCTTACTGTCAGTCAAAAAATATACAAAACTTTCCTCGATCAATTTCAAACCGTCCAATAAAATTTGCTCATCGATTCAACAGTATAGAGTCAACTATTACAAAGCTTAATCCTTGAAATGCAGCTATCTGGGGGCCGATGGTTTTCCTGAGATCAAAAATACAGCAGAAGAAACTTGGAGCAAATCGTTGAACGAGAATTATATATACTTTTCGAGCACTTTTGCAGAACACAGGTACAACTAACGTCATACATTCGAAACCAAAAAATTGTATGTGCAATAAATACCTATATTTATCCATGGATGACAATAAAAATAATTCGCGAGTGGTTCTGGGAATAAATTAGAATTATGCACGTTTCGATTGGTTCAAAAAATCCTACCGGTTCCGGTTCTACCGATTCTTTTGGAACCGGTCCCATCACTAGAGCACACATAAAGGCGAAGAGGTGGGTTAATTAGAACACATACTTTTCGATAACGTTAATTACAGTGATCGTGATAGATCATAAATATATTTATCCATGGATGATAATAAAATAATTCGCGAGTGGTTCTGGGAATAAATTGTTTCGATTGCAATAAAAAGCATTAAAAAGTTAAAATTTTTGAAATTGTGTAATTTTCAGTTAGAATCATAGGTTAACGCGGAGGGTTCGGGGGTCCAAGCCAGTCCAAGCAAGAAAAATAGCCGAAACACCTTAGTTTTTACACTAAAAGTTTAAAAAATGTCTCGCTTCGCCGGAATATTTTGTAGCTACAATGTTTAATTTTTCGTAAAAATCTGTCAAAATGTTTTCTAAAAATTGAAGATTTTGGTGCAAATTTTAATTAAGAAGCGCAGTTTTAATAAAATTAGCGTTAAGTTTTCGAAAAATTTTATAAATTTATTTTTGAGGTGCAAGCCACCCCTGAAAATTTTCGTTCAAAGTACAAGCCCCTTCAAAATTTTTTTGGGGACAAGCCCGCCCCAGGACCCAAACCTAAGTTGATGTATGGTTAGAATGGTAGAAAGTTTCTTCAAAAACATGTATATATAGAAAGTTTTACATTAATCTAAAGCTTTCTGTTAAAGTTATTAACATTACAAATCTTTGCTTTGAAGTCCTATAAATAAAATCCACAGATGTTACGGTCCTTACAAGGAAAATGACGTGGCCATACAGTGCTATGTAGTTCAAGATTAATTATAACTAAATTAATAGCTTTTAAGTGACTATCATTTTGTAAAATAGTTTAACCAGATTAGACTATTTTCCTTCTAAAGTTTAACCTAAAAATGACCTTTTTTGAATCGTCGACCACAATTAAGATTGATGCAGCGACTTCATTTTTTAAGGAAATTTGTTGAAACTTGGCACGGAGGGAGATAACAAACTTTCTAACGATATAAATATTTTTGAAATTGACCAACTCAGTATGGAGATACTTTGTCAAATATTACCTAGCATTCATACACGGTTAGTGTCCTTACAAAGTTACAAAGCTAGTTACCCTTTTATTAGGTTAGGTCATGTACCCCGACGGCGACGATTATTTTAAAATCATCAAATTTTATATTTTTTCTTTGACGATTCTTGAACGTGTATAAAATTTGGGGGATGAGGCAGGGTATGGGCGGGAACCTCCACACCCTCCCTTCGTCTTTAAGAACTAGCAAAGCAAGCTGTTTACTGTCATTTCGAAACATTAGTACTGTGACAATTGTTTCGTGACTGTGAAAAATTTGTAAAAATTATTTTGTAAGAATCCATATAGCTTTCCTCAAGTGTTGAGGAAAAGTAGAAACTAGTTTCAGCAGACTTTCACTTCTTTACCGGATTATTTTAGTTTCAGTTTCAGTCACCGGCATTAAATCACTTTCACGTTTAATTTTTTCGCAAAAAGTTTCAGTTTAAGATTCAGTTTCAGAGCCTCAAACTGAAATTCGTATATATAGCCTGAAACCGAGTTTCAGTGACTGAAGCATCCGCACGCATGACGCATATACGACTACACGATACAGCTTTTCCGATGTTCCCTGATGCTTTTAGTTATTCAATCGTGTCTATGTTAACGAGAAAACCAGATTTTCCTTGCAGAAGCAGGTTTTCATAATGACTTTCCTACAAAACTGGAAAATACCAGAAACAAACAAAACAGTAGGAGGTGAAGTTGGGATTTGGAAGATTCGTTATCAGCATAAAGACACCTGTTGCCTATCAAAATACGGCTTGGCTACGGTGCCAATTCAGAAAAATATATATTTGTTATATTCAGTGTTCACCGGGAACGAAAAAACTAAAAATATTTGACACAGGAAAGGGTGACGAAGTTTTAACAAATATTTACTTTTCATTACGTAAATTGGACAGGAACAGTTTGAAATCTCAAAGGTCAAACTCAAACATGGCTCTGATTCAACGTGTCGCCATTTGTCACCACATGTTTGCCAAAGCTAGACTATAAAATATACTAATAAAAATAACTCAAATGTCTAAGAGGTCATGCGACGTGAAACTTTTTGGAAACAAATCAGCGCGCTGAAGCTATATTTCAAAATGAAATAAAGTACACGTATAATTTAAAAATAAAGACGAACGGTGTTTCTGAAACTAATAAAAATGTAAACATCTAAACAACTTAAGGGGGGTCCACCATGAAAAAATTTATAGTCACGGATTTCACTCATTTTTACACATAATGTAGCCACACATGTTGTACGTACCCAGTTTAAATATTGAGTTGTTTCATCCATGTCTCCACGAGTTACGAGCTATCAACTGCTTGCAATTGTAATAATGGGCGAAACGAGGATACCGCTTGAGACTAAGGCAATTTTCCTTAAACAGTCTTCGATTTTGGAGCTTCAATGGGGTGTACATTTGAAAATTGATCAAAAGAATTAATTTTGTCCCGGTGTTGGCAGGCTAAACGTGATTTCATGCCTTTTTTAACGACTTTTAAGGAGCAGCAAGGCCAAATGTTGAGGTTAGATAACAAATCCCTTTAACAGCCATTAACTTCAATTCGGAGCATTTGCGGATCATAGCCCAAGAAGAACAAATGTTACCCGCATTAAGAGCTTTCGATTGATGTCAAATTTATCATCTTTTGAGAAATTTGAAAAAATCGATATTTTTGCTAGATGGGTACCAGTCCGACAGATTGGGATGCAGCGACCACGTTGGGCTACTTAGCTGAAATAATTGTAGTCAACACTGAACTACAGCCACCAGAAATAACGTCCAACGAGATATTTTGGCATTTGGTAGCTGCTGATTGCAATGGTCTCACGTAATAGGCAAAAAAATCAAAAAAATTCAAAAATTTGGTAAAAAACCAAATTTTTAGTGACAAAAAATTGCGAAACTGGGTAAAGATTATCAGCATCATTTGGTACTGTTAGATAGTGTTTTAGAACGGCCGGGTGGAACCGGCCGGCGGCCGGCCGCCGAAAACTGTCACCGGCCGGCCGCCGGCCAACGGCCGGCCGGCCGGCCGTTGGCCGTTCTTGGCCGGCGGCCACCGGCTGGGCGGCGGCTAGCAGCACATATTTTTGAGTGTCTGAGCCAGAAAATTGCTAAATATTTAAATTATGCATTACAAAGACAATGAAAACAATTTTTACTTAATCTACTTGGATAAAGTTCACCTTCAGTCTTGAAATTGTTTTGTAAATAATCGTAGCTCTGTTCAAATTGCAGTGTTAACTCCAAATATTTGTGATAGGCCGGCGGCTAGCCGCCGGCCAGCGGCCAGTCGGCGGCTGAACGGCCGAACGGCCAACGGCCGGCCGCCGGCCCGACGGCCAGACGCTCAGCCGGGCCGGCCGAAAAGGCGCCGGCCGGCCGGCAGCCGTCCGCCGGCTGCCCGGCCGTTCTAAAACACTGCAGTTAGAAACGTCTACTTATATACTGTGATTTGTTGGAATCAGATTTTTTATTTAGGGCTTTCAATTCATGTAATGCTTGCTCAAAGTTGAAACACCCCAGTTTTGAACAACGAAAAACGTCAAATTTCACAGTCAGCAAGCTTCAAAAATTATTTTAAAAAATTTAAAGGCCTAACTCAAAAATCTAATTCCAACAAATTAAAGTATACAAATAGACGTCTCTAATGATACCAAATTATGCTGATAATCTTTGCCCAGTTTCGAGATTTTTTGACACTAGTCAAAAAATTGAAACTTTTCCAGTTTCCTATGTTTAACACATGAGATCTCAACTTTGAAGTGAAATTACTCATTAACCGTAAAAGATCCGACTTTAATTTAAAAAAACTCGTTAAAATATACCAATCGGAGAAAAAATATGTGAAAATGAGCAAAATCGGAGATGGTCGAAAAATCGGCCAAAAATGGACCCCCCCCCTTAATTTTCGTAAAATTACGGTCACTTCATTCTCCGAAGAAACAAAGTAACTGACAGTAACAAACTGACTGACTTACAATTACTTCAGAAATAAATGAAAACTTTGGATTGCTCCATTTTCACTAATCCGAGTTTTCTGAAGTTTATCTTGTTAGTGGAACTTATCTTAATTAACTCGCGTTAGTAGAAATTACCTTTAATATTTAAATTTTCAAGTATAAAAATTACAACAAAAGTTTTAAACTTGTTTTATATTTGAATAGCGACAAGTAGGGCTTTAAAGAAGGAACATAAACTAATATAAAATGTGCGGTTGAAATATTTTGATGAGTACTGCTTCGGTACGCATTTTTGGTCACACGCTCCATAATTCGATATAGAATTACGAGCTTGATCTCATTTCTATACTTACGCTAGTCGGGTAGGGTGTGGGTCAACACATGTGACCCGCGGGTTAAAGGTGGGTCAAAAGTGGGTCAGTCGAGGTACCAAAATTCATATTTTGACACTGAAATTTCAAAAATGTTTCGGCTTCGCCGAATTCTAGTGTTGTCTGATTTTTGTTTTTCCGTAAGATCTGGCCAAAATTATCTCAGCTTCCGCAAGTTGATGCCTAGATTTTGAAAAATGACAGAGTTTAACATGTAGCACTGCCATGATTTCTGTAAATAGACGATACATAGCAAAAGTATGTGCATGTTAGAATGTAAGAACCGTCCTCAAGATTTTTCCTTCAAGCTCAGTGAATTTCTGGAGAAATACATTACACAATTACGACCGTCAGCTAATTCTACTCAAGAAAAATGTTCATAATTGTGCTTTAATTTTGTTTTTCTTTCCTTTATTTTAATTTCCAAAACTATATAAGATTTCAAATATTCAAATCAGTTGTTTTCATCAAACTGCAGTCATGTTCAAATGGATTTAACAAGTAAATATTTATATTATTTTATTTGTGACCAAGATTCAGCCTTAGAGCATCATTAACAAAAAGTGGGTCATGTGGGTCATATAATTTTCCGCGGGTCACGGGTATGGGTCAGGTGGGTAGGGTCAAGGGTCCGTGGGTCGCGGGTCGGGTGCGGGTCAAAAATATTGACCCACTTCCAGCTCTGACCTAGAGTAACTTCTAACAATTTTGGTTTATTCAAAAGTTAACAATTATGTACAAGGAAAAGAAGGAAACCAAGAAAAACGAGGAAAGAACTGCCGGAAAACAAGAAATAATACCAACTATATACAAAATAAACATCACAAAACAAAGGGGAAAATATATATAATGCATTTTCGAAAATGGTTACAAAACAAAAACTATACGCGCATAACAAAATGCACTCGGCACTACCAATATGGATCGGATCGGCACAATCTATCCCACTCTATTCAATAACCAGGCATCATAAATTATGTTATTTCCTTATAGATAAATTTGAACATGGATTCAATATGAAATTTATACGTTATCAAAAACGGCAGCATAATATGTTTCAAATAGCTTTTAGGAAGACTGGAAAATGCTGGATTTATTTGGAGCACTGGACCAATACCTATACCAAAACTGTTTATTAGAGTTGACCATCATTTTGACCTTTCTATTAGACTTCAAATTGGAACTGCACAGCAGGCTGTACAATAAAATCATTAAGTCTTAGTTTTAATCTGGGGGCGCCAGCTATGGCCATCAAGCCAATACTGCTTCATAATGTTAAAAGCTACGTTCGCGGCAAATTTCATAGCCCCACCGCATTTCGTCAGAACCATAATTTGCGTGTTATCGAATCTTTTTTATCCTGTCAATCTGATCCACATCTCTACCACGTAAACAAAACAAAAGCGAGATTTCAAAACATTATCTACAACACTTATACTTCAGAACTGAATTTGAGATCAGAGAGAATCGTTAACTGCCTTCAACCTACGGTCAGGTCAGGATAAATCTCAGTAGTCTAAAAATAGCCATCTGTAATAGTATACAGCTTCAGCAAGAAAGTTTCGTAAGCCCTACGCATCGAAAAACATAATGGAGGAATTTTAAGTTTGCACTGAACTCTGCAATAGACGCAGAACGACAAAAACCATAACAAATTATACTACAATACTGACGAAAAATGAAATGCAACAAAAAATTAAAAAATCAAAGCAAAATGCAATATTATATAGTAATTCATTAACGACAACAAAAACTACTTACACAAATTTGTTGCAAATTGGCTAAAGTATAGGTATATATATGCTATAAAGAAATTTGGCATTAAAGTTAGTTGCAGACATTTAGATAGTGGACAACAAGCACAACTCGAGATTTCAATAGGTAAAACTTGGCTAATTTTGGGGGAAAAGATTGTTTGTATGAATTTGACGCAGCCCATATTCTCATCATAACTGCGCATTTTTCAGAAATGAACCAGTCTGCTAAGATCATAAAACTGACGAAAATAACAACTGATTATTTCCATAAAGCCAAGATAAATATCTCCCAATATTTGCCAAGCTAAGCCACGTTATACACAAAACTAATACTATGTAAGAATAAGAGGCTAAGTAATGCAAATAACCGGGATTACAATGGCAAAATTGACAAAACTGTATTTTAGACCAATCTCTTAAATTAAACAGTTTAATTAGACTGTTTCGGTAAGCTCTCAGACAATAGACTTAAATCCCCATAACATTTCAGAAAATTGAAATTTCAACAGCTTATCCAAAACCGAATGAAAACGTTTCAAAATTAAATATGCAAACCAAATAACTATAACATAGACATAATATATACAATAACACTGCAATAAAGAAATTTGAAACAACTTAACTGCGAAAAAAGAAATATATCTACCAAAGAAAACCTGAAAACAAAAAGTCCATAAGAATCTCAGTTATCGACAAAACATTGTAAATTTCAATATGTATAATCAATACACATTCCTAAGTCACGCAACACAAAAGACAAAACAAACTAACAGTCGATTTATGAAACACCTAGTGCAAGGAAAAGGAAGACACAAATTAACAATCTACTTATATATACAATAAACAAATCAAGGGCAATCCATAAATTTTGACTAAGACGAATTCCTAGATTTCTAAAAACTAAATCTTAGCTCAAATTTAAAAGTATAAGAATAGCAGGAAGGTGAGAAGACAAGAAGGTTGTCCATTTTATGATGCTAGCATGAAGTTTCAGTTCCAGGAAGTTTCAAAATCTAATTCCGCTTAATTGAACTGACACAATTTAGTTCAAGAGAGCTCTTCTAAAACAGGAATTTTTTGCGTCCAGAGGTGCGTGTGGACGCAAAGTTTTTTATCTGGAACGCAACCTAAATTTAGCGGGTCGCAGAGTTGACGCAAATCCGAAAACAAAAAATCCCGTTCTAAAGGGTGTGAAGATCCAAGGCCAAAGGGGACTACGGTTGGAACCATCTTAAGTGACGCAAAACGTTAGCACTCTGGTCTCAAGATGACTATAGACAGTTTACTTCTTCTAAGAATTGGTAGATTTGTCATAACGGTCGCAGACATGGTCACTTTGCCCAGAAAGGCAGAGTGAAATTTTTAAACTCCCCTTCCCTCGGGTGTGCCCCTGCCCCAATCAAAATATGACCAGTCATTATGAGGACAAAATAAGGAAGAAGAAGCCAAAAACTTACAATACAGCAACACCAGAAAAAAGAAAAACAGAAAAAATAAAATTCAAAAATCCTACATAATATGCATTATACGTATACAAGACAGGCAATACCATACCAACTGAATAATTCTAGATCACGAAGAAAGCAAAAAGTATTGAAATATAATAAATCCAACTAAAGATATTAATGATGTTCGATTAACGATATCAGAAAGAAACAGATAATTCAGAAAGGAAAATGTCTGAAAAACATTAACTTTTTAAGTTAAACAAAACAATTCCCAAAACGCAAACACAAATATCTAAAAGAACAAACAAAAATATACAAACACTTCTTGTATACATGCAAATTGACAAAACCTATAGACGCGTGTACGTACAATCGAATAACTAACTGAGCAATTCGATAAAGGCCAATTATCTGGGAATACGACAACAAAGATGACAATTGATTAAACGTGTACATTCCGTTAGCAGGTTCGGAAGGGCGCAGAACCACAAGAACTGGCTAGCATGGATTTTGAAGGCAAACGCTAGATATAGGAGTGAAGGCTGGAAGGGTAGGCTTGGGAATTTCTAAGAAAGCACGTTCTTGGTTTTGAGGTGATGCCATAAACCAACCAGTTAACAGTAAAATCAGTTCATTTCACCAACATGGAAAAGGAACACGACAGAGTTGTACTAGGTGTATGTTTTACCTAGAAAGAAAATTAAAATCAGAAAACAGGAAATTAGTGGTTTCATACTTAATAGTGTAGCAACTTAACGTTTCAAGGGATTCAAGGGCTCCTACAGTTAAACAAAAGTAAACGTGCAAACACTTATAGCAAACTAATTTTTAACATTCATGCAATGCTGTCAGAGTAACTTTGACAAGGACCAATGGCCATGGCTATTTAAAATTAGAAAATTAAAATAAGTAATATTATTGGAACACTTCCATAATTCATCCAAACTTTCGTTTCGTGCTAAACTAATTATGCAGAAATAAATTCTACCCAAAAATAAACAATTTTATAGCATAAATTCAACTAACCAAAACTGTTGTAAAAACGCCAGCCAACCCAAGAAACAATGAAAAAAGCTAATGGAGCACCGGTTAAGGATTAGCCAAAAGGGTGAATCAGCCACAACTAACAAGAAAATGAAAGGATTTGGGGGGCTACGGGGAGAGATGGAGGGTCTTAGGGTTGGGAAGAGGAGGACTAACGGATCTTTCCAAGAGGATTTCCACTGTAAGTGATTTCCTCCTGTGAAGTAACATTGGAGTCTAGATTGCCAAAACTCTGCTGTGACCGTAGCATGACTTGGGTGGAAATGGTTGTATTGAGCTGGCGTACAGCCTACAAAATAAATAAATAGCCGATATTGAAATTATCTATAACTTAGAGACAAGCATAAAAACAAGTTCTATACGTAATTTACCAGCTTACTTGACTACTAATCAATTAACAATTTTAGTGAGTAAACAACTAGCTGAACGCAGATCGCCGTCTATTATTCCAGTTGGAATAATGTGATGCAAGCACAATGCAAACAGCTTATTGCAAACGATATAATGGCTTAAACTTCGCTTTCCTCACAATGACACTATACTAGGGTTCATTGGTAACGCCTAGGAGCAGAGACATCCACATATAAACAGATTAATATACATGTACATAGAAGTTCTAAATTGCCTACCGTAGGAACATCCGGTTCAAACTTCCAAATTTTGAAGTACCGAACAAAGAAGACAAAGGGTACCGGAGCCATTGCAACTGTAACAATTAATCCGGCAACAATCAGGCACCAAGGAGGATAGCGTTCTTCTATTGGCTTGGCCTGAACAGACAACACAAATTGAATAAGAAACTAAAATTGTTAAAACTCACGAAATTTAGTATTCCGATAACCGCATACTAAACTGGCGTGCCAAAACTATCGAGTTCTAGAGTGCAAGCACCGCTGGCGAAATTCACCTAGGATAGATGCAAGGGATAACCGTTTGCGAGCAGAGAATATGATTTGTTAACTCAAGACCCTTGTCAAACAAGTGGAGCAATTTTATGGCATTGTGACATCTAAAGCTTAAGTTTGTACGTCCTGCACGTAAAAGAGAGCATAGGTGTCAAGAGGTGGGGGGTAGTCAGCCTGTGCCTCCTTCAGTAGAAAAGACCCTCAACCGCTTGAGTGCTTCAGTTCCGATGAATCTGACAAAATTTATATTAAATATATTTAAATTTTAAAATCCAATCAAATACAAATAGTGGCAAACCTTTTCAATATTATAGGCATAGTAGACAGGCGTGTCCATAACGCTGACAGCAATGCTAGCCAAAAACAGCATTGCCATCATAAGTGGAGCGATAAAACGCCAAGTTACTGTCCAATACATGCTGGGTCTCTCACCAGTCATATACTCAATATCCCGACAGAATCTGAAGAAAATTGCAACATCGCCAAAACAATGCTTTTTAAAATTAATTCAGTATTCAAAGAAAAATTTTCCAAGCTTCAGACTAATTAATTTCCTCAAGGAAAATGCGTATGCATATCTCTGCTGTATAAAATGCATAAGTACATATCTCTGCTTTAAACACAAAATAATTGCAATGTCTTTCTGAATTACTGTCAGACCGGATGAGAATGTGAATAACAACTAATTACAAGTGGCAGTAGCAGTCTGCCCGTACCTTTTCCAGCCATAGATGTAGACCACACCAATAACCTCAAAGAAGGCCACGGCCATAAGGGCATAGGAACCGGCAAATGCATCGAATAACTTGACCCAATATTCTCCAGACCGAGTTACAAATAATATACCAACAGTACAAGAGAAAGCACACAGAATAGCTAAAACCAAAACAAAACGATAAAAGTTCCCCATGTATCCCTGAACCAGAAAATTACAGGGCTTTTGAGCCAAAAAAGTTATTTATTATTTTATTTTATTATATATTTGATGTTTTCAATTAAACAATTCTACAGCTCAGTGTGTACTATTCATGCATGTCAAAAAATCCCATAGGAACAATGCTGCCATTGTTACATTCCGAAAATGCTGCGAGGAACTGTAATATTCATACTGCTGCCAAGAATGCATGATGATCATATCATATCGCGAGAAATTGTCTAGAAGACGGTTAATGAGGTCCGCACCTGTCAGTATGGGTTTCTTGAGCCAAGGAAATAATTTCAAATCATGCAAAGAGGTAATAACTCCTTCCAGAGTTCCAAACATGGATCCAAGACCAAGAGATAGCAGCATCAGAAAAAACATAACGGCCCAAAACGGTGCACCGGGAAATTCAACCATGGCTTGGGTGAATACAATAAAGGCTAAACCAGTGCCTGTAGCTGCCTGGAACCAGCAACACATATGTATTAAAACAAGTCAGTATAGTTAGTCAGTATAGTCAATTGTATTTTGCACATAAAACCATTCCTGGCATTTTTGTTTTTTAGACAAGAGACTCATATCACACATGATAGCAAAGGAAACTTGATACATAACCTCGATAATGTTCATTACGCCGAATCGAGAAATTCATAAAATTTTCCCCCCACAATGTTGCCAGAAACTTTTATACGGCCCAAAATAATATTAAAACTGATAACAAATTGGATGAGCTAAGAACAGTAAAACTATAACTCAGTAGATGCCTACATCTTTGAGAATTTTCTCAAAATCGCAACCCTCAACATGACCGGCTAGCAAAGGATAGGCAGAGCCAGTGAAATTGTTGTTCATATCCTGAATAAACTGATACCACTCTGGACTGTTCTCAGCAAAATAGCTGCCGCCAGTAGCATTGAATGATTCTGGATAGAATACTGACAAATAGCTCATTTCTCTAAAAAACGAAATCCAAATAAATATAAAATAGAAAGAAAGTCGTTAAAATTGCATTCACTAGAACCGATTGAAGAGAAAGGGACAGAATGTTGAAAGAAAGGACAGAAAATGGTGTTCGAACATTATTTGCTAAATGTAGAAACAAAAAAATTGAATGTTTAATCAACGTTTTGAAAAATTGCCAATGCTCCGCAGCATAAACAATACTTTCGAGTAAATAATTATAAATTTTGTATTGATCTGCATTTAGCACAGTAACCCATTGCAATCAACGAGTTTTTGCCTATATTGTAAGTGTACATATTATATACAGCACATGTCGGCTGGCGATAAACATTCGGATCAAAATGCAGTAAAAATAACGAAAACATTCTAAAAATCCAATTAAAAATTCTTACCGATGTATGCATTTTTTGTAATTGAGCATTCCTTTATAGCCCAGAATACAGAAGATAACAATTGCCGAAAATAGTGAAGTGACTAGATTAGTAACGGACAATATAAGGACATCTCGTTTGCAATTATTTTTTACGGGATTATAGGAGGAAAAGGCTATCAAGCCTCCGAAGGCCAGACCCAGGGAATAGAAGATCTGAGTAGCTGCATCCAACCATACACGAGGATCCTTCAGGCGATGCATCTGCAAAACAAAACGATCAATATAACAGGATACAGTAAGCATCTATGGTTCCAGGTTCAACTTTTTGATGAAAAACTTTCACAGCATTTTATGAGTCTTGAAAGCAGAAACTTGGCTGTGAATTTATCCGCGCATGTAAAAGACGAATGTGTATTTTGTAAAAAGTGTGGAAATGCACAATAATTTACAGAAAAACCCCTATCCAGACGAACCAGATTAGGCTGACCATTATTGCATAGCAGAAATGAGAATTTTGGCTTGGTGCTCGATTCGGCTAGGCCACGCTCGGCCTGCTCAGAGCGCACACAAAGAGAGCATTTTTTGAAATACATTTATAATCATGCAAGTGCATCAATTAATAATAACAAGAGCTGGGCCTGGTTTCGTTTTATATTCAGTAAGTACACATCGAATTATCTACAAGTCCAAGTTGCTTTGTATGGCACCAGTGATCGGCCGCTAATCTAAGCGAAAATTCGAAAAATAAAAAATTAAAAACCCACAAAGTGGGTACCGACTGGCGGGCTTACAGAAGGCCAAGAGAAAACATGCTCAGCGGGATAGGTGGGTCGAACTCGAAACTATTGGACTAAAAAGCATTGGTCTAAAAAACAAAACTAAATGGTCTGGCCGTACATTTACCAAACATTTAAAACAAATTATATAATGACACAAACCTGAGGAGTAATCATATAGATTAATCCTTCAGCGGCTCCTTCAAGCATAACGGAACGAATGAAAAATATTGTTGTGACAAGGTAGGGAAACGTGGCAGTGATATACATTACCTGAAACGATAACAATGGGATACGTTCAGGTCACTGGCTTAGTTTTTAACAATTTTTATGGGTTAGGGAGCATCGATTGGGGCTCACCCATAACAAGAGGGGCACATTTTTGGAAAAAAGGTTCGCAAATTTTGACATTAATAACTACATATGCTTGAAGACTGCCAGAAATCTACAAAAATGGCTAAATTTAGAAGTTTTTAAGCAAAAGTAGTAAAACTCCTTAAAAATCAGCCAAACAAAACATTCTGGAAACTGATTAAAAATAAATCTTGGCAATTTTCGGGTTATGAGGCCGTTTAATTCATAGGGGTTATCGCTGAGGGCACCCCAACCTACTTCACTAAAAATTCAGAGCCAAAACATCAACTTAGCTGTAAACACTTGCACTAACTTGCACACTCTCTTGCGAAACATTTCGCAAACTAGTTCATGCAAAGTTTAGCCTGGTTCACACTACAGTACAGTTCTTTAAAAACTATTTTTCGCGTAGTTTACCTTTTCCACGTACTTCACGAAAGGTAGCGACTTTCATCAAATTTAGCGAACTTCGCGAAGATTTTTCACTAAAAACTTGACTTTGCTGAAGCTCAGCTCAGCTAGCGTCGCAAAGTTTGGCGTAAATTTTATTTCTCGTGTAATGCTTATGCGAAATTCGCCAAATTTAGCGAAAATAGCTACCTTCGAGAAGTTCGCGGAAAAGCAGAACTTTGCGAAAAATAAAGTTTTTAAAGAGCTGTACTGTGGTGCTTATATCTTTTGCCCTTGTGCTTTTGACATAAGACAGTCACGAAACACAAAATACCAGCATGAATACATTAATTATCCGGGCCGGAGGTGAAGGAGTGACAATTAAAATTTCTTTAAGGGTAAGACTGACACGACACCAGTGTCAACAGGGCAAGTTTCCTGGGAAATTCATGCGGAGAGCAGAGCTTTTCCTATGCTCCGTCTCAACTCGTTTAACTGCAATAAGAAGTAGGCACCAAAGCCAAGAACTTTTTATATAAAAGGTTTTAAGATCGTACAGTGGACTTTGTATACAGAGATTTGAAAAGGGCACGAATATTCAAGTACAAAACTATGCATACCAGTGATGGAACCGGGTCACTTAGGCTTGACCCGGTGACCCGGTTTTCCAGAAAATTCCAAAATCTGCAAAAAATTTTAAATTTGCCTAAGAACGCTAAATTTTTGCCTTCCATGTTCCGTCATCACCCCAAAGAATAAATTACGACATGTTTACTCTAGCTTTTTTAAAATGTATTTAATAGTAACTGTTGCACTTTCTAAATTTATGCAGAAACGAGTTGGCAAAACAAATAATTTATCCGTCTGCGAAATTTTGCACGGTGTAATATAAGTGCTTGTCCAATAACACGAAATATATTAGAAATTTGGTTTTTATTATGTATTGCGTTAAACTAAATTAAATTGCACGCTTATATTCAACATTTACCTTGGTTGCGAAAATAATAAGCAAACCATGTACTACTAAGTAGATTTATACAATAATCATGAAACTGATAAAGCTAAACAATAATCTGCCAGAGACGAACAGATTCAAATAACCTCAAGCTGCGAAAATGCTCAAGACTAAAACGCAAAAAAAGCGAATTACTATTGGACATCGAACAAAAATTTAAGCTAATATTTGAGGTAAGTTCATAAAACCGGGTCAAGACCGGGCCGAAGCTCTTGACCCGGTGACCCGGTCCAAAAAGTGACCCGAACTGACCCGGTGACCCGATTCCATCTCTAATGCATACCTTTCCTGAGGACTTGATACCCTTGCAAACACAGGCCCATACAATAAACCAGGCAGCCAAAAGGCACAGAAGCATGCGCCAATTGATACCACCAAAATCGCCTATATGCTCTGTAGTATCGATAGCTTCACGATACCAAAAATACAGGGTTTCAGAGCTCCGTTCACACTCAGGATCCTTCGTACCGTTATGAACAGGACAAGACTAGAAAGGAATAAAAACTAGGTTACAAAATCCAATAACAGAAATGTATATACGAACCTACATTTTATTGAATTAAAGCAAAAAGTGACATACAAAAATGAAATTTAAACAATCTTCAATTCAGAGACATGCCAAGTATATTACATAATATTCATAAGCAGTCTGTCAAACTCTACGCACTGAGCTTTGGTTCTAGTTAATTATTAAAAGTACAAACAGGTAGAGTTGTCGGGGCCGAGAAAGAAACCTCACTGTGGCCGCGGGACCGGGCGGGATCGGAGCCTTAAAAGGGGGTTCCAAATTAAAAATTTAAAAAACTCCTGCAAAAATTTAGGTTTCATAGTAATTTCAGTAAAGACATATATCACATATATATGTATTGTTGTTTTCATTCAAACGATCAGTAAATTAATGACTAGTAACAGTGTAGTCTATTCTAAATATGTGTCCACTAGCGCAGATACGGGGAGAGGGCCGCCCTCCCGAAATAATGAATTTGCCCCCCTGAAAAGAAATTGCGCAAAAGAAAAATTTAAAAATTTTACGAACGCGCGGAGCGCGGGTGTTTAAATTAGAAACATGAACAAATTGTAAAGTAATGCTTCAAATTAGCTAACATTGATGCATTTTCCACCTGACTTTTTTCCTACGCAAAAATTTCTGAGGGGGGAAGTATGGGTGGTCCCCCCAGGTCTGGAGGGGGAGCACAAATTTCGGGGGGGGGGCGCGAAACTTTTTCCAAAAATGCTTGTAAAATAGCTATTTTTTGCTGCTGAGTTAAAAAGTAACTAAATTAAAAATATTAAATTTAAGCTTA
>JASAND010020603.1:0-13135 GCA_030248195.1 Trissonchulus latispiculum
TCTGTGTTTTTGCGAAAGTGACGCTTTTAGTATACGTATGTTGTTTTATCACTCGTGTCTGTTGACTAGTCGAATTCGAACCTGTTGTTTCTTGTGTGTTTTCTAGTAATTCATCTAGTATTTTGTATTGGTTTTTGAACTTGGAATCTGCTTGTTGGTTTTGTCGAGCTTTATCTCGTATATACTAGTGTTTTGTAGATTCGTAGTCTTGTTATTTAGTACATTTAGTCTAGTTTTGTTGAATTTTGTTACAGTCCGTATTTTGTTATTTGTTCGAGTTTTTCTTTGCCAATGCATAATAGTTGCTCATAATCTGTGTGCTTTGTGCTACTTATTTTTTGTTGTGTATTTAGTCATTCCAGTATATATTGCCAGTTGTTTTTGCAGGGTACAACCCTATGTAGCTTTATTTTGTATACGTATCCTATATTAGTTGCCATCATGGCTCTGCCATGCATAAATTTTATATGAAAATACCAACTTGTCCGATAGGATGGGTTACACCCAAATAGGGCATCACCCTACAGTGTGTCCTTTTATAGTTACTTGTTAATTATATACGTAACTTGCATCCAGGGTGATCGTCTGATAAGCGCTAACCCTTGGTATGTCAAGTATAAATTTATTTATATTAATTTTCCTAGCGCTTCATTTATTATATACACACTGTTTGAATTTATTTCCATCAGGAGGGTGAGCCCTCTTCCCTTGAGCAATTTTATTGGGTATTTTCATATTAAGTTCATTCAATTTTCTTCTACTCGTACGGTTTTTTCTACGGTTTCTACCAAATACGTGTATTTTTTTGTTTTGCTTTACGTACGTATGTACTTGTGTTTTTTTTTCTACTGTTACTAGTATTTCTAGTATATATATTTGTTTTTTTGTGTACGTATACATTTGCAATAGTTGTTTTCAGCGTAAAGTGCTTTTTTGTAAAATTGTTTGTGGGGGCGACGCTCACGTACCAAGCGCCGTACGGTCAGTCCTCTCAGGAGTTCGGACGGCGAGCCCTGGGGAGATGTAACGCAAGAGGCTGACTGTAATGGTCAACGTTTTCGTTATTCTCATTATTACGAAATCACTTTACTTAGCTAATAGTTGGCTTGCCTAGTCAGCAAGCATTCCTTCACGTGTCATGTAGCTCCACCTATAGGATAGGTTTGCTTGGGTGGGGTCCCCCCTTGGAGCTACATGATTGGGACACCCCAGCTAGAGGGCGCTTCTCTTGGGAGGGGGTTATCCGTCAAACTTCTCCCCCTTTCAGTTGTGGGTTTTCCCTTGTACAGTTTAGTCGCTATCTCTCTCTGTTCTCTCCCTATCTCTTGTATACAGTTTCTCCCCTGTATAAATCCAGTGGGCCTTTTGTATTATTGGTACGTTAGCGGGGCTTCGCCCATTTAAATTATATCAGTGAGTTTGTGTGTGTGTAGTTTATTTAACTGTATAACTGTTTGACAGTTGGGCTTTCGCCCCCTAAATTTATATACTTGTTATTTTATATCTGCTATATTTCTATAATACTTGTTGTACGTATTAAATATCTCCACTAGGTTTGTGTACTTTTGGTAGGTAAATACTGAGCTCCTAGGTTAGTTTAGTGTTATTTCTGAGGTGAGCGGGTGTCACCCACTCACTAGGGCTAATTATTTGGCGAGGCTTCCCCGGCCGGCTCCTGCGCGGTTGGTGTGTTATTCAATTTGTGCCACGGTCTCCTCGCTTGAGTTGCTCTCGCGGGGTAACGGTACTTTTGTGTTAGGCTAGTTTCACTCTGGTACCGCTACACAAGCCGTCAAAGTCGGACAAAGTACGAAATTTTGCTAAATTTTCATTGCAAACATCCAATAAATTTATTTCTAGCTGCAAGACTTGATTCAGAGGTGGGATCAACTATACGTTATTTTAATGCGCAAAACCTCCCGCAACACTCGGGCAGCAAAACTGATAGCGGGAATCGATTCTCCGTCCCAAAAAACCTTTGTATGCAAAATTTGAGCCACCCATGTAGCAAAATAAGCGAAAAATTTAAGTTCAAAGTTCAACCCAAAATTCACCAAATTTGGCCGGCCAGTACCGAAAAATTACGCAAAGAGACGGAAAATCATATAGCATTTGAACGACCCCGATATGTGTACTGTTTAACCATATAGTCAGTATTACCCCATATATAGCCCAATCCGACTTATTAAGGCGCCATTGAAGCATACTTTTTGCCATTTTAGCGTTTTGGCCGACTTTGGCCCCCAGCCAAAAATTTTTTCCGGCTCTGGGAGGCATAAAAACTAGCTTATTTTCTTATTTTTGATTTGTACTACAAGAATATATATGGGTTTCATAGGCATAAATTTTTCTATCTGTAGTTATTCAAGCTACAAAACCCCCTTATGAGACATCAAAAGCGAGAAACCGGGAAAAAACATCACTCTCGTAAGCGATTTTTGGCATAACTTTTTAACGGAAAGTGGTACGGGGATGAAACTTCAGGAACATACTAAACTCGACACGTACAATTTTTTGCGCACATAATCTGCGCAGCATCTGCGCAGCCTTGTTTTACACGGTCATTCGACCATTTTCACTCATATTATAGGGGTCGCTACCGCGACCCCTATGATACTGTATTTTTAGTATTTTAGCCAATTTTATTTCCTCCCCCCGCATAGTGGGGGTGCGTCCCCCCATTTATTTTTGCCAAGAAAAACCCTGGCTTATTCTTGGTATTTTTTCTTGGGAGGAGCGAGCCTTTGGGACCCTCCCACAAAAGTCCGAGGGGTAAGGAATTTTAGAGGGCGAAACTCTTTTCGAAGAATGTGCTATTTTCTGGCACATACTGTAAAAAGTTGATTTAGTGTTAAAAAGGAAAAAATGAGAACTTTTGAAAATTTGGCGAATTTGTCAGGCCATAAGTTAGTACTAATAAGGGCACTAGCGTAGATACGGGGGGGACGGCCGCCCCCCCCCGAACTAAATTTGCCCCCCTAGAAAAAATTGGGCAAAAGAAAAATTTTACGTTTAATTTCATCATAAACATGCACAAATTGTACTCAAATTAGTGTATTTTCTACTTTCTTAGAAAGTTTAAACGCCTTCGGCGCGAAGTTTAGGCAATTGAATTATACGTATCTATCTAAATATTATTTTTATAATATATACTACAATACTATACTACAACTAGCATACTGCAATCTATTTGATAGACTTGTATAATTAATTGCTTTGGAATATTCCTGCGTTTATTCGAAGCACCATCTCCTTAATACATTGACATAGGATCCGAATCGAACAGTAGAAGTAGAAAATAGCATCTAAATTTGACAAAATTTTGTATGTATACGTAATTTAATAAACATACAGAATGTTTTCATGGCGTTCCAATGACAAAATCAAAAATTTTTCAAATTCTGGGGGCCAGACCCCCAGTTTGACTGTTGGTGGTTTTTCCGGTGTTAGTTAGCAGCCTGCCATGAGCAACCTATTCCGGTGTTAGTTAGCAGCCTGACAAGCCCAATGGAAACATGTTGGCAATCTGGTGCTCGAGATTAAAACCACAGGCATGTATCTACGTAGGTGTGGGGAGATGATGAGGTATGGGGTGAGACGGAGGGAGACCCTTTAAATTCATCCGTCCCAGCCCGCCTTCTCCTATTGTTCTTTCTTCCCCCGTGGATTTTAAAATCTTAATAAAATTATCATCTGTGCACAAAATTCCACAAAGGCACCAAAATGCAAAACATCGCTTAAAATCTCTTTAAAATGTGAATTTTGACAAAAATTTCAACAAATTATTGAGATTTTTAGGAGGTCAAAGAATCACAGGTCTAACAAAGAATGGGGGGGGGGGGGGCAGGAGGTTGCCCCCTACTTTTTTGGAGTCCCTCCTCAGAACAGAACCAGTGATCTCCCCAAACGTTTTGCATTTTTAAGCCAGAAATCGTATTTTCAACCTTTTCCAAACCAAACAACATCCACCCATACAGTAATTTTAATTTTAGACAGCGGTATCAAACTCAAACTTACTAGTCCGCGAGTTTCGAGGTCCAAAATAAGGTAAATATTGAGTGAGACAGTCCATAATAAAACTTGCACTACTCGCAATAATAAGTACTGTAGCTAAAAAATTTGGACATGTTTGAAATTTTTTGAAAATGTATATAACCTAAATTTTTGGTAATTTTTTCGTGACTTCTGCGCGACTAACCTCCTCGTAGATGTGTTAAGGAGTGGGGGGTCCCCACCAAAATAGCAAATTTAGGCGACCCCCCGCCAGATTCTCAGACTTTGCAAGTTGCAACCCCCCCCCAGACTTTTAGCTGACACCTCCCACCATCCGTCGAACCCCCCCCCCAGATTTTTAGCCCAGCCACACCTATGCCTCCCCACCTATGGGGACGTCCCCCAAAAGAATTCTGGGGGGCTATTTCCCCAAGCCCAACTGCTCCCCAACCCCGCGTTACACCTATTGGCAAATGCTGCAAAATTTATCAAAATGTCTTATGTTAGACTTCACGTACCTATTATCGCGAGAAATATATACACGTTTTCGACAGATTATGAACTTGTTGACTCAATGATGAGCTTATTTTGGACAGCAATTAAGTGTTAGACTTCATTAAAACCAGCATCTAGCATAGGTGTACATGGGGCAGGTGTACTCCTCCCCCCCCAAATTGACAAGTCCTTCCCCAGCCTCTAAATTTTGGAGGCAGACCCCGACCCCACCCCCGGATGGCAAATCCCAGACTCCACCCACGCCCCCAAGTTTGCCAGACCCCGCCCTCAAAAGTTTCAACATTTTGCCGCAAAATTTGGAAAAAATCGAGATTTTTGCAAAAATTTAAAATCTTTTGCAAAAATCGCAGCTTTTCGACTAAATGACCAAAAATGATGAAATATTGCAGATTTTTTGTTGTAAATATTGTAGTTTCAGCAAATACATGCATTTTTACTTAACGTTCTGATGAAAAACTTTTACCCCCCCCCCCTCCCAAATTCGACTTTTCCAGACCTAACCCCATCTGAAACCGCCTGACCCCAACCGCCCTAATTTCGGCTGCCCCCACCCCCAAGTCTGGGTTTATTTTACTGGGGGGGGCGCCCCTCCCCACTTTTTGGGTTCCCCCGACTTGAGCACCTCCCCCCACTTTTTTGGGCTTCCCCCCCCAACTCACCCTAGCGTGCCCAGAAATTGCCAGATTTTTACGATTTTGGGTGAAAACTTTCAAAATTGTCTTGTTTTTTGGTCTTTTCGGAATTTTCTGGTCAAAAAATCGCCTTTTTTGATTTTTGAGCACTTTTAAGCATACTTATAGCACTATACGTAGTAAACAGGCTATTTATAGCATTTTGGCCCATTTTATCCCCCCCCCACTTTTCGACCTCCCCCCTACTCTCCCCTCCCCACTTATTTTTGCCTAAAATAAACCTAGAACTGTTTCCCGATGTACACCTATATATATATGCTGTCCAGAGTTAAATTACCTGTTTTTGGGATGTTTTTGTTAATAAAACTTCTAAAAATGCTATTAGAAATTTTAAATTGAAAAATTTGGCGGTGGGATGGCAACAATCTGGGTGGGATGGTATTGGCTCGTAGGGAGGCGGGTTGGAAAAATGCCAAACAAAACCCCCTTTGGGCAGAAAATGTGGGGGAGGGTAACGAAACCTGAAAATTTGGGGGTGCTGATATTTATCGGTATGGTGACAGGGGAATCCCAGCAACCCCTCCCCCAAATACAGTTGTGGTTTACAGCTATGCCCATATAGAGACGGCAACGCATAGGTGTAACGGAGATTTGGGGGTGGGGGAGGCTCCCCCCAATATTTTCTGGGGGGCCCCTCTGGCGACCCAAACCCAAACCACCCCAGGACCCCCCAACCCTCCCCCCAAAAAATTTTTCATTTTTTATGCCAAAAATCGCATTTTCAGCCGTTTCTAATGATAAAAAACATTTAACCATAAAGTAATTTTAACATTTAACATGGTTTTAAACTCAAAAACTTGATTGCCAACATGTTTCCAGGTCCAAAATAAGGACAATATTGAGTCATAAGATCCATAATACAGTTAAAAACGTGTATTTCTCATAATATATAATAAACGGTTTAAGCCAAAAATTTGGACATTTTTGAAAATTTTTTCAAAATCTACCCAAAAAATACCCAATTTTTGGCCTACCCCCCCCCCCCCAGTTGGGGGGGGGGGGTCCCCCCCAAGATTTGGGAGGAACGTTGAAAAATGGCTTGGGGGGCTACCCCCCCCAACCCCCCCCCTCACCTTACACCTATGCGGCAAGGCAAGGTAAGGACTGGACATTTGCTACTTTCAAAATTAGGCGGTATACGTAGCTTTATACTTAGCTATGGTGTCCAGTCAGCATACACTGCCGCAGCAACAGGGTGAACACAATTCGCAATCTACATTGAATGCAACCTTATTAATATATAATTTTAGGTTAACTTGCTTAATTTGACCTGTTTTAGCAATGCTATATATACTAGTTTACTAAACCTATCACAATAAATATCAATTTTTTAAATGTCCGTTTATATGACTGTCAGCAAGTGTAAAGACTGGCAGTCTGATAGACGGATGGGGAAATGTTGATTGACAGCATAGGTGTAAGCTGGGAGTTGGTAGCGGCTCCAGGATTTTTTGAAAGGGGCCCGACCCAAATATCCGGCGACTTTTTTGGGAAATCCAAAATTTTATGCCAAATTGTCAAAAATTATATATACTTTCACTTTCCAAAAGATCTCTCAAATTTGAGTATAAAGTTTTTCGATTTTTAAGCAAAGTTTAGCAAAGCAAAGAAGTTTATGGGGAAGTTTGGGTGGTCTCCAGAGAGCTCCCCTTCACAAACAAAGTCAAAGAAGCCTATCCACCCCAAATCTCCGTTACACCTATGATTGACATGAGTGTATGACTCGAGGCCGAGGGTCGAGACTCGGCGGCATAGGCATAGTTTACCTGGAACTTTGGGTCTCGGGGGGGGGGGGGAAATCTTGGAACTTCGGTGGTCGACCCCCAAAATGTGATGGGGGTACCCCCCCGAACCCCCCCCCCGAAAATTTGGATCTCAGAAATTTCCAAAAATGGCCAAAAATTGGAAAATTGGAGTTTTTACCCAGTACCGGGGGGGGTTGCGGGGTGGTACTCCCCCCCAAAATTTTCGACCAACTTTACCCATTCCCAGATTTTTGGTCTATACCTCCCACCACTTTTGGTTACCCCCCTACCCCCCCCAGCACTTTTTGGGGTCAAAAAGTTAGCTAAATTTTGCTAAAAAAATGGTCATTCTTTGAAAACATTTTTTCAAATTTTGGCTTAAGATTGGTTTAAAACGGTGTAAAAATGCCGAAAAGGATAAAAACAAGCCTTATTTCGACAGAAAAATCGTTAAAATACAGAAAAATTTGAGTTTTTAGGGCATTTTTGGAATTTTCTGAGGTCCGAATTTTGGGGGGGAGGTACTCCCCATCCCATTTCGGGGGTCGACCACCAAATCTCCGAAGTTTACTCCCCCAACCAAAATTTCAGGTGAAACTATGTTTTTACCCTTTTTCTTCAAAATAAGGCTTGTTTTAACGTTTTAGGCGTTTTTACCCCATTTTAAAGCGATTCAAAGCCAAAATTTGTGATAAACTTTTTGGGTCCAAAAATCGCTGAGGGGGTTCGGGGGGGGGGGGTAGCCGAAGGTTGGGGGAGGGAAAGTCAAATAATCTCGGGTCGTTAAATTGGCTCAAAATTTTTGGGGGCGTGTTCCCCCCCCCAAAGGGAACTATGGGGGAGGGGGGTCGCTGACGCTGACAGCTGCTCACAAACACTAAATTTCTAATTTTTTGCCATTTTTGCGTATTTTTCCCAAAACTCAGGGGGATCTGAAACTCTGGGGGGGGGTGTCGCGAAAATCCCGAAAATCCTGGTCATTTAGTCCCCCTCCATCCCCCACCTCACAAATCAATATATACGTATGGCTTCAAGTGTTTAGTGTTGCGAACAATGTACGTTTTCAACTGTATTGAGGGATTTCTGACTCAATATTAACTTTCTAAATTAATTTTCTACTTGAAAACATGTTAGCAATCAAGTTTTGAACCATTACTAATATTAGAATTGGTTCATCATGGCTGCATGTATTCAGGCATTAGAAACAGCTGAAAATGCGATTTTTCCATGAAGATAAAGAAGTTTATGGGGGAAGGTTGGGTGGTCTCCAGAGAGCCCCCCTTCCCAAACATATATAGTCAGAGAAGCCTCTCCACCCCAAATCTGAGTTACACCTATGATTGACATGAGTGTATGACTCGAGGCCGAGGGTCGAGACTCGGGCTTAGGTGTAACGGGGATTTGGAGTGGGGGGCCCTCCTCCGATAGTTTTGGGGGGGGCCCTTTTTAAACCCCCCACGACCCCCCCCCAAACCTCCCCCAAAAAGTTTTTCAATTTTTATGCCAAGAATCGCATTTTCAGCCATTGCTAATGCCGAAAAACATGAAAGCATTACGTAATTTTAACATTAGACAGTGTTTTTAAACTCGGAAACTTGATTGCCAACATGTTTCTGTCTTCTGAGTCCAGAATAAGGTCAATATTGAGTTTAGAAGTTCATAAAACCGTTATAAACGTGCATTTCTCGCGACAATAAACACGTTAAGCCAAAAATTTAGACTTTTTTAAAAATTTTGCAAAATTTACTCTAAAAATGCCCAAGTTTTGGCCAATTTTCGCGCCTTCTGGGCGACTACCTCCCCCCGCCCCAGTTGGGGGGGGGGGGGGCGGGGCCTCCCAAAGATTTGGGTGAGCCTCTCCACTAATAATCTACTTTATGCATATGGCCCCGCCCGACTCTACTAAAATCTGGCAACCTTGTTTTTGAAATCCGACATTTTTGCCATATTTTGGCAATTTGTACCTTAGTCTTGCCGCAAATTTTTTAGTTTTAGCAAAGATATCACGATTTTTCAAACAATTTCTTCACGTTTCTTAAACATGAAAATAAAATTTTCACTTAACACAGGTTCCTGTACTCCAAAGAGAGTGGCCCAAATGGCAAATAGAGGGTGCCTGCCCATTAGTGTGTTGGGGGGGGAGGGTGGGTGAGATGGGAGGTATATACCCCTTCCACCAAATGCCTGTTTGCTACATATATGTATATATTGCTATGTATGGGTATGCTTAAAAGTGCTCAAAAATTAAGTTTTAGCACAAGAAGGCGAAGCCGAACAATTTTTGAAAATTTAGACCACAACTCATACAAATTTGGCAAATTCTGGGCACTTTTGGGTAAGTGGGGGGAAGCCCCAAAAATTGGAGGGCTCCCCGCCCCCCCAGTAAAAACCCCAGTTATCAGCCTTCAAAAGCTCTTTTCAAGCTTTTTCGTAAACGTATGCCAATGTCCAGGCATGGCAGGTGGGTACTGCCCCCTCCAGATCTCTCCGCCGCTCCCGAAAAAGCCAGCCTTCCCACATATATATATATATATATATATATATATATATATAATGATTTATATATATACAAACTATTTTTGTGTTTCAGCCTGCAAACCATTTTCTATAGCTACGTATACGTATGGTTATGGCCTCAGCTCAGCAATCGGATCCAGAAAAGCTGATTGCAGACTTAGAGGAAAAATCTAAGATTTCCTTCTATACCATGACCATAGAAGATGTCCTCAGTGCTTTGGAAAAAATCTTCAGCTTTTACGGAACGTCAGCTATATCCATAAGGTTAGTTAGTTATCCATGGGTCGTTTCACAAAAAACTTAAACTACTTAACTTAAACGATTTAACTTAAACTACTTAAACTTCTTAAAAAATTCGTTTCATAAATAAACGACATAAACTACTTAAATTACTTAAACGGCTTAGTGAATTAAACGACTTAACTTAAACGACTTAATTTAAGTAGCTTAAGTAGTTTAAGTCATTTATTTATGAAACGAATTTTTAAGAAGTTTAAGTTAAGCCGTTTAAGTTAAGTCGTTTAAGCCGACTTTTAATGAAACGAATAACATCGAAATGGTAGTTTCAAGGTGCTGGTTCGGTATTTGCAGCAAACTTTGAAAGACTGTAAGTTACTCAATTCTTGGAATTCAACGATAATCCTGATATTACTTTAAAGCTTGGAATGTGCTTGTTACAACTACGCAGAGTATAGCTGGTTTCGTTCAATAGTTCTATTTGGACATGCAATTGCATGAAAACAATTTTGAACATGGGTTTCTCCAAGTGTAGGAAAGCTAAAGAAAAGCGACCAGTTCCAGCTTCGCAAGAAACGTCTTCCCGAGGACTATATTTTTATGAAATTGTTTAACGAGCAAACAAGCTCAATATTTTGAGAAAACTGTTAATTTTGTCTGTTTCGCCAAAATTTTTGAAGTTCTGGCGAATTAAAGCTAATTTCTCAAAAACCCAATTTTTTATGTTTTCGATAATGATATAGCAAATTTGTTTAAATTTCAACAGCGAATATAGTTTAAAAGATACGGACCAGCTGCTGTTTATTGCAGCAAAAACCCGAGACTTTTGCCTTTACTTGCATTCAGAGCGACCTCGTGGGTCAACCTAAATTTATTAGGGGTGTGTTATTGTGTTTTATTCTCTTTTAATTGGTAACTTATATTGCTGTTTTATTTTAGAAAAAAGAGGTTTACTATGAGGTCACATGGTTTAATCAGCCGCGACGGCTTAGGGAAATATTATTTGAGATAAGTAGTTTTTCAGACGGGTTTTAAACAATTGTTGGAATTGAATCTATGTATGTAAACTGTCTTGTAACTATGCCTAAATTTTATTCATGTCCTGTTTGGATGCAGCTACTTCTTAGAGTTTATATTTGTTTGAATTCTCCCTGTTTTGTAAGTTCTATTGATAATTGTTCTGCTGTCAAAATTTCTTATACCAGTTTGTGTAACTTTTGGGAGTCGCTCCCCTTGCTTATGTTCTATTAAATGTGGTCTCAGTAGCTGAGCCATTAGGGTGTTTTTAGTTAGGTTTTGTGTAGAACTGTATATTCGGTAGGTAGTTTTTGAGTTGTTTCCAAGTTTAGGTAGGCTAATTATTTACTGAGCGTGTACTTAATTTTACTCAAAGTTCCTCCTATAGCTGATAGTTAGGCCCTTATTCGTCCCATAGTAGGCCTTATTTATTTGTCAGATTGATGTAATTATCCTTGGCGAGATCTACCCAGTCTGACTGGAACATAAGTCTCCTCCAGGTTCGTCGTTTCCATACGCGCACAGTTTCCACCCTAAATGGTTGGTTGCCCATACACTTCCAACTTTTGTTAAAGGACTCTCATGTCTTCGACCGTTTTCCTTGCTGCTCCTCCCTAATGCTTGCCTGCTCGTCCCATTTCCCTTCCTTTCCTAATGAACCTGCCCCCTGATCGGTAGGGTGAGTAGGAATTCATCAAGTCCTTCTTTGAGGCCTCATCTTCCCCTTGGTGGTCGTCGTGACCCTGTTCCCATGTCACATCTTCCAAGCGGTATTCACTCCTCTTCTTTTGGTTAAGAGCCTTTCCCTTTTTTTTCAGTTGGCACGAATCCAGATCATCCAGAATTACGAATCTATCTAAGCATGCTTAGTAAAGCGGCAATGGGGCACTGAGCTTCTGCACTGTTTAAGACAGAGGATTGGGTAGGAAGAAGTCATTACTTACATGGTACCGGTTGGAAAGGAGAACAACATTATCTGCCCAAAACCATCTGGGTTCAAGGGCCGGTTAGGGTATCGGGTCACTGGAAGTGGCAATATCGGCCAACAGTCAGAAACCTTAAAGTCGTTTTTCACGGAAGTGTACAGACATTTACAGAGAAAGTTACACAAAATGTAAAAGACAACAATTAAGCACGTACGATTAGTTAAAATAGAAACTCAAATTGAAAAGAAAGACTGAATTAATTAAAAGAACGACTAAATTACAAGGCACAAAATATTAAGAGATCAAATCCGAGAAGCAAAAAGGGAAAAATGAACGACAGTACTACTACACAAAAGGGAAACGGCAAAAATACAAACAGTAAAAATTAAACAAAACTAGGGAGACAGCAAGGAAACGGTCGAAGACTGGCAGCCTAATGTAAAGTTGGAAGTGTATGGGCAACCAAACTTTACGGGTGGAAACTGTGCGCGTATGGAAACGACGAACCTGGAGGAGACTTATGTTCCAGTCGACCTGGGCAGGATCTCGCCAAGGATAATTATGACTAACTGACAAATAAATAAGGCCTACTAAGGGACGAATAAGGGCCTAACTATCAGCTATAGGAGGAACTTTGAGTAAAATTAAGTACACGCTCAGTAAATAATTAGCCTACCTAAACTTGGAAACAACTCAAAAACTACCTACCGAATATACAGTTCTACACAAAACCTAACTAAAAACACCCTAATGGCTCAGCTACTGAGACCACATTTAATAGAACATAAGCAAGGGGAGCGACTCCCAAAAGTTACACAAACTGGTATAAGAAATTTTGACAGCAGAACAATTATCAATAGAACTTACAAAACAGGAGAAATTCAAACAAATATAAACTCTAAGAAGTAGCTACATCCAAACAGGACATGAATAAAATTTAGGCATAGTTACAAGACAGTTTACATACATAGATTCACCCCCAACAATTGTTTAAAACCCGTCTGAAAAACTACTTATCTCAAATAATATTTCCCTAAGCCGTCGCGGTTGATTAAACCATGTGACCCGACATAGTAAACCCTTTTCTAAAATAAACAGCAATATAAGTTACCAATTAAAAGAGAATAAAACACAATAACACACCCCTAATAAATTTAGGTTGACCCACGAGGTCACCTCTGAATTTTAAAGTAGAATAGAAGAAAATAATCAATAACTTACAAAAGTCCCAGCAGGAAAGGGGTGGACACGTGAAAGGGCTAGGCTGAACAAAAGTAAAACCAACCACTTACGCTAAGAAAATTTAGACAAGACTGACTGGATTTTGAAAGAGATGTTGAAATAGAGACTTGGTGAATTTTGATTGGATCAGAAAGTGTTGACATAGAAGGGAAACTTCTAGGCCTTTCTAGAAGAAAGGCAGACAGCGCCATCTAGCCAGACAGACATCAACAAAACAACTAAAATCAGACATCCCCCAGACAAACAAAAA